>JBBPBX010057915.1:0-22269 GCA_038048925.1 Garcialebias charrua
TATTAATTCATTAAATGGAATAAAGTCTATACCCTCAAATATGTGTTCCAGACATTCAATACCTTTCATTCTCCAACCTGGGAAATTTAACATATTATTTTCTTGTTGAATGTCAGGATTGTTCCAGAGAGGTGTATGTCTACATGGGAGTAGTGAAGACTTTGTCATTTTCAGATACTCCCACCATGCTGTCAGAGATGAGCTAATATTGATGCTCTTAAAGCAGACATGTCTTTTTAAATCTGTACTGATAAATGGTAGATCTGAAATCCTAATATTATTACATAAAGTTTGTTCTATATCTATCCAAGTTTCATCTAGTGCATTCGGTTTTAACCACTTTGATATATATTGTAACCTGTTGGCTAAATAGTAGTAATAAAAGTTTGGAAGTTCTAATCCTCCGGTATCTTTAGATTTCTGTAATGTTTTTAAACTAATACGTGGAGTTTTATTTTTCCAAAGGAATTTAGATATAGAAGAGTCCAGGGACTTAAACCATTCAGTTGAAGGTTTATTTGGAATCATTGAGAATAAATAATTTATTCTCGGCAGCACCATCATTTTTACTGAGGCAACTCTTCCCATAAGTGATATGGGTAGAGATCTCCATCTAGTAAGATCGTCTTCAATTTTCTTTAATAATGGGATATGATTTAATTTTATTAAATCCTCCAATTTAGGAGAGATATTAACACCTAAATATTTAATGTTACCTGATTGCAGTCTTTCATTAAGAGAATTATTAAACACGCAATTTATTGGAAGAACTGTAGATTTTGTCCAGTTTATAGAATAATCAGAAACTTTTGAAAATGAGTTTATTAACTTGATAACATTAGATATTGAGTTTCCTGAGTTCTCAAGAAAAAGCAAAACATCGTCAGCATAAAGACTAATTTTATGTTCTATGTTTCTACCCTTTATTCCTTTAATATCAGCACTTTGCCTTATTGCTGCTGCTAAAGGTTCAATAAAAATAGCAAATAATGCTGGTGAAAGTGGGCAACCTTGCCTGGTGCCCCTCTGTAAACAGAAGCTTGAAGATAATTGATTATTTGTCCTGACGCACGCTGTTGGTGAACTATATAATATTTTTAACCAGTTAATGAAGTAATTCCCAAAACCAAATTTATTTAAGGTAGCAAATAAAAAATTCCAATTTACTCTATCGAATGCTTTTTCAGCATCTAAAGAAAAAATAGCTGTTTCAATATTTTTAAAATACGAATACTCTATTACATTATATAATCTGCGAGTGTTTGTGTTCGAGTGTCTTCCCTTTATGAATCCGGTTTGGTCTGGATGTATAATAACAGGAGTTATCTTCTCTAGTCTTTTTGATAAGACTTTACAAATTATTTTAACATCTACATTAATAAGAGAGATTGGACGATAACTGGTAGGTAATACTGGGTCTTTGCCTGATTTTAATAAGAGACTAATGTTAGCTGAATTCATATGTGTTGGTAGCCTGCCATTTCCTTCTGACTCAAGTAGCACTCTATAGAATATCGGTTCCAGTATATCCCAGAATTCTTTATAGAATTCCACTGGATAGCCATCAGGACCTGGAGATTTCTTATTAGGCATGCTTTTAATTGCTTCATGGAGCTCATCTGATGTTAATGGTGAGTCTAGTTTTGATGACTGACTAATATCTAGTTTTGGAAGTGTTATTTTCTCCAAGAATTCATTAATATCCTCATTAGATGGATTTATTTGAGGAGTGTATAGAGTTTTATAGAAATCTTTAAAAACATCGTTTACTTTTCCCTCATCATGAATTATATTTCCATGTTTATCTTTAATACCATATATTGATGTTTTTTCTTTATTTAATTTGAGTTGATTAGCTAAAAAGCTCCCTGATTTATTACCGTATTCAAAATGATCTAATCTAAGTCTTTGTATCAAAAATTTATTTTTCTTATCAATAAATTCATTTAGTTCTAATTTTAATTTGCATAGCTTTTGCTGTGTTTCCTCTCCTTGTAAACCTTCTAATAATTTGATTGATTTCTCTAATTCCTCAATACGTTTATTTTCTTTTTTCTTTTTATTTGTTGAATAGGATATTATTTTACCTCTCATAACTGTTTTCCCAGCCTCCCAAAGTGTACATGCTGATGTTCCTGGTAAATCATTAAACTCTAAATATGATGCCCATTCTGTTTTAAAATATTGCAAAAATTCTTCTTCTTGAAGCAGTGATGTATTTAATCTCCAATTTATATTTTTTCTAGTTTCTTTTTTATAATCTAAATTTAGAGTAACTGGTGCATGATCGCTGACAGCAATAGGGTGTATCTTAGTGTCTGAAATGTTGGTCAGCAATGAATTGCTTACTATGAAATAATCTAGACGAGAATATGAATGATGCACATGTGAAAAGAAAGAATATTCTTTGCTATCAGGGTGAAAAGAACGCCATGCATCGCAGAGTCCATAATCATTCATATACTGTTTAACTATATTTATAGATTGCCAACTGCGTTGAGTTCCCACTGTATTCAGTCTGTCTATTTTGTCATTGAAACCAAAGTTGAGATCACCTCCCATTACCAGTGAGGAATCCATGTGCTTTGATAGAGTGGAAAAAAAGTCATGAAAAAAAGAAGCGTCGTCTACATTTGGCCCATATATGCTAACTATACAATAATTTTGTCTAAATATTGATAACTTTAATATTATATATCTACCGTGTGGGTCTATAACCTGATCTAATACTGTGAAGTTAACATTTTTATGTATTAAAATTGCTACCCCTCTTTGTCTTGAATTATAACAGGCTGAGAATACATTAGGAAACTCTGAAGATTTTAGCTCATCTACAGTTGAGGCCAATTTATGAATTTCTTGGAGTAATACAACATCTGCCTTTAATCTTTTAATCTGGTTAAAAATCCTATATTTTTTAGGTTGGCTACCGGCTCCATTAATATTCCATGTTACAAACCTTAAAGTGCCCATACTTGTGATTGTGAGAATAGATAAACCACACCCATTATAACAAATATATATATATATAATAAAAAACACAGTTACAAACATAATCATTGAGAGATGACTATTTATCATTAAGAAATAAGCTAAGTATTGTTCTAGAATATACATCATGGATGTCTTTCCTTATGAGGTACATGTGTGAACTGGCATGAGTGTATATCTGCCCTTGTGCTTGCGTGCTAACAAATGATATAGAGAGGTCAAAAGAAACAGACAAACAAGATAAAATTAAAACAAAAACAAACAAGCAAAAAACAACAAAATCAAACAATAACCACTGTGACATTTACCTTCACCAGTGCAGACACCGAGCTGTGCTTTAAATTTTATTTACAAATACCAATTAATTCACCTCCAGTGTAACAAGCATTCAACCAGGACGTTCAACTAAACCCCCCACGGGCCATCATCAAAAGCCAATCGCTCATGAGTTATTTATCAGTACTTCTTATCAATAAATATCTTTGTTTTATGAGAAGAAAAAAAACTATTGTATTTTTTATTTTGTTTTTATTTCTTATTGTTCCCATTGATGGACCACTTAGTTCACCAGCGGGCCAGACTTGGCCCGCGGGCCGCATGTTGAACAGCCCTGCTCCAAACCTACCTGCCGACCAACCATATACTAACCTGCTGTTCATCTAATAGAGCCACGGAGTGACGTCCGGCTCCCTGTATAACTGGCCATTAACATACAACCTATCAACAGAGACAGAAGCCCTGGCTCCTTCAGAAATAAATTTCTTCCTAATAGGAAACAAAACGCGTCGTCTGTCTAATATTTCTTTTGGAAATTGATCATTAACACTAAATTCCGTCCCCCTCAGTTCTCTGCCCTGTCTGATAACCTGCATTTTTTGTTTGTAATGCTGGAATTTCACCACCATTGCCCGTGAACGCGAGTTAGCTGATCGTCTAGCTCCGATCCTGTGAACGCGATCGAAAGTGATTGATCTTACCGTCTCGCTCGGGAGTTTAAGCTGATGTTCAATGAAGTTACGAACTGTAACTTCAGCGTCCTCTCCTTCCCGCTCCGGTATCCCAGAAAAAACAAGATTATCTCTCATACTTCTGCTCTGTAGATCCAGGATGGACTCTTTAAATTTCTTGCTTTCACCGGACATCCGCGTCACCTGCTCTGTTAGATCTTTCACTCGCCCCGCAGCGCTTGATTCTCTGCAGCGAGTGACGTCACTTGGGCTTGACTAAACTCCAAGGATTCTCTGAGTTTTTCAAATTCTTTGTGCAAAACTTCTACTAAAAAAAGTCTAGCATCAAAACTAGATAGTTTTTTATCAATTGATTCTAATATCTCCGTAAAACTCTTCTCTGGGGACCCGGATGCGCCCGGAGAACTCTCTGAACGCGTGCGCTTAGATGTTTGTGCGGGCGTGGTGTTTTCTTTTGTCTTACCCATCACGAAACTGTCAAAACACTGGTCCAGAAAATTCTCCAAGTCACTCACCGTCTCCTCGTCCAGATTTTTGAATCAACAGGTAGAGGTTAATATGAACAGTTTTTTTTTATGTATTTAAAAAATACACAAATGTTTAATCAAAACATTAAATGTTGATTTAATTTAATATATTTTGGTTTGTCTTACCTGAATTCAATCACATTTATTTGCATTTGTTTGGCTTACCTGTCTCCTGCCATGTAAAATGCAGCACAGCTCTCACCTGTCCTCAACCTCAGCCTCTCATCACCAGGTGCAAGCAATCAGTGACTCCTCTCACGCTAGGCTACTCTGATACTTCTTAACAAGGTGCAGCTAAAATGTATCCTCTAAAACATTTCCAATTATCGTTCAGATCTAAGAATCAAAATTGATAAAACTAAATTATATCTATAGAAAAGTAGTGAAAAACCCTGTACACCTTTCTCAAAACACAACTATTGTACTGCACATTCACCAGGCACAAACATATATATATATATATAGTCACATTAATCTGTCTGAAACATTCACATTCTGTCTGACTCATTCGTCTCAACAATCTTCAATCCTTTCTGGACCTCCTGGATCAAACTCACAGTCATTCTTCACAGGTGTAAGAATAACCATATGTATCCTTTCAACATATGGTGTAAACAACAATTGAGAGGTTTCAACAAATAATGAGAAAACCTTGGCATATATTAGTGATTAGTTGGTTAGTTTGTTAGTTAATGTGATTAGTTCTGCTCTGCTGCATGTTCCACCTGTTAACCTGTAAGATAAAAAAAATGGTGCAGGGAAATAGATCTTCCCATCATTGTTTACACTGCAACATTAAGCATTCATTCAACATTAATTAATCTGCTGAAAAGGGGAGGAATGTAAAACCAGTTATGGTAAGGTTTCTCTGCTTGTCCATCACAGCTGTGGAAACATGTGATTGTAAAGTGCATTTCCCCTTTTCAGATATAAATTATTCACAATCTTATTTTGCGTTTTCCTTCACGATCATCAGAAGTCCAGATTTGACCTGTAAATGAAAAAAAATAAGAAACAGTCAGCACTAAATCTGTATAAATTACCCCAAACGTTCAGATCAAGAGGTGGGTTCAACAGAATCTTGTTGAGCAACTACTATCCAACAACCTGTTTTTAGGCACTTATTAAAATGATCTTTTATAACTTTATCAAATGTATAATTGTTTCCAGCTCTCATCACTGTATGAAGAGTTAAAACGTTGATCTAATTAGGTATTTGAAATGGTGTGTTTAACTATACAGTATGTTTGTTATTCGTCATCCCCTTTTGAAACAGGAGGTAATCAAAAAACATCCTGTTACAAAGAAAATAATGGAATGCTCATAACACAAACGTCATCTGTACTGCAGATGGAAATACTACAAGAAAGAAAAAATAAAAACTCAAAACATCCAAACCCAACTACCTAGCATCAGACTTAATGCTTCAACCATAAGACACATCACCCCATTTGACACATGTTACACCACCACCACATCCTATGTCAACTCCTCCTTCAACACAACCACTACTCCATCTCTCCTTCTACCCACACCATGGTAAGAGAGCTTGAATCCTGCTCCAAAACTGTGAGCTTTGCTGCCCTCCCACTCGGTCTCCAGGACAAAGAAAACATTTACCTTCCTTCTCTGCATCATGCCAGCCAACTCTCAACCTATGCCTGTCAAAAAGGTGAGGAAAAAGAAAAGAAAAAGACAAACACCCATCCAAAAAGGAATGCAACAGGTGCCTATCAGGTCAGAGTCAGAGTCAGAGAGTCTTTATTGTCATTTGCACCGCATGTGGTACATGAGATGAAAACGAGATTATGTACACGAGGTCCCAGTTACATCCAACAACAAATGAAAGAGAAAAACAGTAATAACATCGAGAACTAACTAAGAAAAACATCAACTAGTAATACACTAAGCCTAATATAGTGGGAATAAACAGCAGCACGAACATGAGTTTGTATGAGCAGATGGTCACAGATGAACACAGATGAACACAGCAACAAGAAAACAGATCAGCATCAGCATGATGTGATATTTTGCAGTGTTTATTTTTATTTTATTTTTATTTATTCATGAGTCTAACAGCCTCAGGGTAGAAGCTGTTCCTCAGTCTAGTGGTTCTACACTTGATGCTCCTCAACCTCCGTCCTGAGGGGAGTGGGGCAAAGAGTGAGTGTGCTGGATGAGTGAGGTCTTTCATGATACAGGTGGCTCTTTTCCTGCATCTAGAGGTGTAAATGTCTGTGATGGTGGGGAGACTGACTCCAACAGACTTCTGTGCAGCCTTCACCACTCTCTGCAGAGCTTTCCTCTCTTCAACTGTGCAGCCTCCATGCCACACGTTGATGCTGGAGCACAGGATGCTCTCCACTGCACACCTGTAGAAGGAGGTGAGAACTGGGCTGCTCAGACCAGCTCGTCTCAGCCGTCTGAGGAAGTAGAGTCTCTGATGACCTTTCTTGATCAGGCTGGTGGTGTTGTTGCTCCAGCTGAGGTTATCATTCATGTGTACACCCAAGTATTTGTAGCTGGAGACCACTTCCACTGCAGACCCACCTATTTTCAGTGGGGCATGGGTGTGTTTGTTCCTTCTGAAGTCCACAATCATCTCCTTTGTCTTCTTCACATTCATGTGAAGATTATTCTCTTTGCACCAGCTCTCCAGGTGTTCCACCTCCTGTCTGTAGCTGGACTCATCATTGTTTGTGATGCATCCCACCACCGCTGTATCATCTGCAAACTTAACAATATGACAGCCTGGAAGTGTGGCTGTACAATCATATGTGAGCAGAGTGAACAGAAGGGGGCTCAGCACACATCCCTGAGGAGAGCCAGTGCTGAGGGTTATGGTGGAGGAGGAGAAGTTGTGGATCTTCACGGACTGTGGTCTGTCTGTTAAGAAGTCTAGTACCCAGTTACAAATAGAGGGGCTTAGTCCAAGTGTAGATAGTTTGTCTATCAGAGTTTGGGGGATCATGGTGTTGAAGGCAGATGTGAAGTCCACAAAGAGCAGACGCACGTATGAGTCTTTCTGATCCAGGTGGGTGAGAGCAGTGTGGACCACGGAAGAAATGGCGTCCTCTGTTGATCGGTTCTCACGGTATGCGTATTGATGAGGGTCCTCATTGATGTTGACGGTTGCCTTGATGTGGGACATGACCAGTTTCTCAAAACATTTAGCGACTATCGGGGTGAGGGCCACCGGTCTATAGTCATTCAGACCAGTCACTGTGGAGCTCTTTGGGACTGGGATGATGGTCGCGGTCTTCAGGCAGGTGGGAACTGACTCCAGTGCAAGTGAGGTGGTGAAGATGTCAGCCAGCACCTCACAGAGCTGGTCCGCACATTCCTTCAGAACTTTCCCTGGGATGTTGTCTGGTCCGGTTGCTTTATGAGGATTAATCTTTCTGAGACTGCCTCTCACTTCTGCTGCGGACACCCTGAGATGCTCTTCATCTGGTGATGAGGTGAGTCTGGTGCTAGCTGGTCTGTTTGGATCATCAAAACGTGCATAAAACTTATTGAGGGCATCAGGCAGAGATGGGTCCCTGGGGCATTGTTTGTTTTTGCCTTTGTAATCTGTTATGCATTTAATACCCTTCCACATGCTCCGTGGGTCTTGTGAGGTGAACTGTCCCTCGATCCTCTGTGCATACGTGGCCTTGGCCTTCTTAATGCCATCCTTCAGTTCATTCCTGCTCTTTCTCAGTTCCACTTTATCTCCTGACTTGAATGCAGTGTCTCTGGCTGCTAGCAAGGCGTGAACTTCTTTATTTAACCAGGGTTTCCGGTTCGGGTAGGATTTCACATATTTTTTTATGGATACATTTTCAGAGCATGTACTGATGTAACCCAGGACTGAGGAAGCGTACAGTTCCATGTCCACTGAACTACCATCAGTGGCTGCTTCTCTGAAAACAGACCAGTTTGTCCTCTCAAAACAGTCTCTCAACAAGGGGGAACTATCTTGAGGCCAGATTGTTATTTCTCTTTGTTCCGGCTTTGAGCGCCTGAGTGGAGGGAGTTCTCTTGGGGCCAGAATCAGAGAGTCGTGGTCGGAAGCTCCGAGCGCTGGGCGTGTCTTCGCCGTGTATGCCCCCTTTACATTTGTGTAGACTTGGCCGAGTGTTTTATCTCCTCTCGTAGCTGTGAAGACGTTCTTATTGAAGGCTGGGAAGGACCGAACATGATGGAGAAAATAGAACCAAACTGTACTGCTCTAACGCGAGTACATGAAGGATAAAACAAAAATGTGTATGGTAATCCAACAATCCATGAGAAGTGTGGCTATGCAGGTCACGTGTCAGTGAGACCTGTACATGTATGTATGAATAATGAGTGTGCGTGAGGTTCTACCATAGCAAAGAATACTGATCATGAAAAACTATAGTTATTGAATCACCACCTGAAGATCACATGGTCAGCTGACACATCAGCCAGGCTGCTATGTTTGGTAGTGACGTTTTCCAGCTTGACTTTCACTTGTCATGAGTTCTCCAGCCCCCATAGGAGATGTCAAGAGTTCAGCAGTGGGTGCAGACCACAGTTCATAGACTTGAGTTGAAACTGGTGCAAAAACGTAAAACTCCATGTAACAGTTCAGGCATGAGTCATGACAGCTTGCGGCTTTAGCTGAACATGATGCATTTCGGCAGTTCAGTGCAGGTGGTGTCAGCTTGCAGCTCAGCTGAACACAACGCAATTCGACAGTTCAGTGCAGTCCAGTGCAGGTGCCAACAGGAGTTGTTAGCAAAACCTAGCTTCAATGACAGCACAAAATGTGATCTGTCCAAGAATGGCGTTCAAAACCACAGAGTCATGATGCAACTAGTCCATGCTACGGTTGAGGGAACCTAGGTGTATGCAAACGAGTGTACTGAGCAATGCGAATGTTGTAGGGTGAGGAATAAAATTGTAAATTGAGAGCTGCATATCTGTGTATAAGTGAAATCCACCACCAAGTAGAAAGAATTAACTGCTAACCAAACGTCGTCATGGAACACCTGCAGCAGTCACTGATTAGATGCCAAGCTGAAATCCTCAGAAAACACCTAAATAAAGTCACCTCCCGCAGTATGAGTCATGAACACACCAGCACATCTGCCAGCAACGAGAAGACTCCCATCTGGACTCTGTCAGGCAGGACAGAAGGCCAAACACGTCCTGCAGAACAAACAAGCGGCAGTCCTCCAAGAAGAAAAGAAATACACATATCAAAAAACAAATAAATAAAATAAAAATAATCCACCAAAGTACTCCAAACCACTATTACACAGGCCATGTTCATATGTCATTAAACATGACCTGTACCCCACCAGGCTGAAGTGATGAGAACTGGAAACGTAACAATTAATGGCGTGAAATTAACCCTGCATGTACTCCTTTAGGCAATGCAAAAAGCTACCTGCAACAGGTAAGATATCATTTGCCAACATGTTCATGGGAACCTCACCTATAAAAATCTGAAATGTACCTTTAACCCTGAAAATAACCAACAAAACTACGTAAATGAACCACCTATGAAAATTATATGCTAATAATTAAAGTGCAAAACATCTCCTAAGAGTCTATCTAATCCATAGCGCCCAGAACAGTTGTGGGATAGTCCCTCGTCCAGCAAGTTGCCCAAGAAGAAATAAACAGATAACATTCAGGTTTCAAACTAACTACTGTACTCTGGAGTTTTCTCAAAAGCAGCACTGAAGGAACTACTGTACACTAATAAACAATAACTTTTACAGTCCCATCCTGAGCTGATTAAGTTGTAAAACTCCCCGTTATCAGCCGAAACCCTGAGCCGGACCACTAGCAGGTCCAGAACCAGAACCAAGGAGACAACTCAGCGAGATTTATGGATGAAAAAGGCATTTGTGCCCATGCAAGCAGATTCACAGGCGCGTATGGGGGGGTTGAGGGAGGAGGGGAGGAGATGTCTCCTTCCCGGTACCTCTTTCACTGCGTGTCAGGCACCAACAGGAAAGTGTTATCTTGTTAGAAGCCATAAATCTGAGTTCGAGCCAGCAGCTTGCATCTGCGAAACTGCTTCGGGCACATCCCCAGACCAGGTTCCTGTCTCCCTGGCTTTTACACTCACAAACGCAATAAATGAGAATAAAAATAAAAAATCTGTCTAATGGGCAAACTGTTAACTGTCAATTAACTAACAACTGCACTCCGGAGTCTCTTCAACAGCAGCACCGAACAAAACTAACGGAACAAACAGCAGCCCTGAGCCGGTCCCTGGACCAGAACTTCCAGAGGCCATCTGTGGCGGGGGGAGGAGGGGGGGAAGGGAGGAGGGGAGAAGATGTCTCCATCCTGGTACTGACTGGGAGGAGGGGAGCCCTATCTGTAGGAACCGCAGTAAATCAGTGGGGGAGACTGGCCGTGTGACAGCAGGTTCCAGCCAGCCCTCTGCATCCAACAACCCACAAAACAATATATGAAAATAAATAATCTTTCCCTGTTGCCTTTGTTTGCATACAGCACTTTCCGGAGTACAGGTCACAAGCCTCTAAGTGAAACAGAAAAAAAAAAAGAAAAAAAGAAATGAATAAACAAAAGAAAGTAAAAAATAATAAATGAAAATAAAAATAAAAAGTTTGCGACCTATACACCGGAAAATACGGTAATTAACTTCAACTGGGAAGGGAGGAAAAATGTGACTCTTAACAGCGATCACAGTCCCGGTTGTGAACTTAAATCACATGCACGACGACCTGTGAACCCGGAGTGGCAACCCATTCTGAACGGCGAAAATCGTGTGCTGGATAAAAGCCCTGTGACTCGACGGCGACAGATTCCCGGAGTTCACGATCAAGCCTCAGCCCCACAATCTCCCGGAGTCCAAAAAATAAATAAATAAAAAGTAAGTGTCTCCTAGCCAACAGGCCGGAGCTCATAGAGGGGGAAAAGCAAACAAAGGCACTCGTAAATTATCCCTGCGCGTGTGTGGAACTTCTGTGCTTTACACTTTACTTACATGTACAAGAACCGCAAAAAAAATGCACATTCAAATGAAATACCAACAGTAGTTCACGTTTTTTACTTTTAGCTGCTAACACAATAAACCATTGGCCCACCTGGAGACAAACAGCCCTCAGTCAACAAATAATTTAGTGTGTCCAAACGCAGACGTTTCGTGTAAGGGGAGTTCTGCTCACCTACTCTGTGAAGCACCGGTTGTTGACTGCGCGCGTGCTCGTCCCTGTCGGTGGGGGGAAACCCTCCAAATCGTCTCCCTTCACAACCTCCAACGTCGGTGGTCACCAAATTGTTGCGAATTCAAAAGGTTGAAGGAAGCTCTGAAACGAATGTGCAAGTTTATGCAGGTTTATTGTACATAATAAGAATAAACCTTACAGCAACAACAGACCTCTCACCGAGCACAAGTCCACACACACATCTTCAAAGGCAGGGCCACGGTTATAAAACCCTGGATGTCGTCACCGCCTCCTGGAACCTGGAACCGCCTTGGACTGCTTCGGGACCGCCCTGGAACCACCTACACTACCACGTGACCCTCCTTTCTGTCAACAAACTATCAGCTTCAATGTAAACATCAAATGTTGGGTCTGTTGAATTGTGCAGGCGTGTAACTGTTCCCTAGTGAAAACAAAGCCCGAGAGAAAGACGTTCTGCCTAGTGTCACATTTCACATTATAAGGCAGAATTAAGTGAATACAAATAATGGAACATAATGGGTGTAATGTAATACTGATAGAAATATATTTCAGTTCCTCTTTATAATCTGCATCTGTTGTTTCCAGAAACTCAGACATTTCTTCAGCAGCCACTTCCTCTTATTGTTCAGACTGAGGTCTCCTCATCTCTGTTAGCCAAAGTTTCCTTTAAATAACAGTTTTGGAATGGGTAAAGACGAAGTAAAATCAAGAAAATGAAACATTACAGAAAATGAAATCGTAGTCTAAAAGTACAGCCTCACATTTCCAATCTTTGTTATTGTAAAAGAAGTACTTCCAGACACTCTTCTTCTTGTGTTGTTTTAGCTGTGCAGAGGTATTATTTGCTCAACGGTGACGCAATCTGTTTAAGAGAAGAATTGCATTGAGTGCAGCACGTCTGAAGGACAGAAAACTTATATCTGCGGAAAAAGTAGAAAGTAGAAGAGATATACAGTACTGTATATATATTTTTTGAAACCCAGTGGTGGGCAGCGCTAATCCAAAAATTAGTTCCGCTATTTCTAAAGCGCTTATTAATTTATTTAGGTCCGCAATTTCAGAAGCGCTTATGTCTTATGAAAACTAGTGGAAGCTAATTTTAATGCACTAAAGTGCAAATGGCTAACTACTTTTTTAAATCCAGCAGATTTGACCATTTCGTGAAACAGTTAAGCTCAGGAACCCTTGTGCTATAAAGTCAGCTAAGAAATATATATTTTTTAAGCGTTTATTTAGCTAAATTTAAAGAAATAAAGCCGTCCCACCCGTGGGCCATTTGCATGAAAAAAAGTAGTTCGCCATTTGAAATGGCGAACTACTTTTTTTAATCCAGCAGATTTGACCATTTCGTGAAACGGTTAAGCTCAGGAACCCTTGTGCTATAAAGTCAGCTAAGAAATATATTTTTTCTCAGCAAAGAAATAATTGTTTTTACCGTGTTTTCTTGTAAAGTCCGTGCGGGCTCGCTTCTGTGGCCGCCATTTTGAGCAGGGCAAATGAGGCGCTGACGCATCGCGTAGCGGTGACGCATAATAGATGCCCTCCATGCTAAAAACTCTTCGTCTGACTCTTCGAAAACAAGCAATAAGGCTGCAGAGTAACACACTATATAATAGTGTTTAGTAATAATAGCCAATAGGGCCCCTTAAGGCGGGCCCAGCTTTTCTTTCACGGACCACATCCGGCGCTGACCGGATGTGGTCCGTGAGCAGTCGTCCGATCAGGGGCGGCCGCCACTAGAGGGCGCCGCCCCTCTGGAACCTGTGAAGCTCTTCACAATTTGAAGACAATTTTTTTTATAAAAATGAAATAATAAAATAAAAATATTTCAAAATGTATGCATATATGTTTTTAGTTGTGTAGGATAAATATTTTATGAGTAATGATGAGTTATATTGTTTGTTTCAAAAAAACATTTTCTGATTGTGACGTACTTCCGGTTCTGCCGTGGGCGCCGGCAGCTTATCCATTGACTCTAATTATAACTAGCGCGTGCGCAGTTATGTCCTATCTTTACAAAACTATTGGAGTCTTCAGGGCGCAGTTTTCGCCGCCCTCTAGCCTTGACTCGTCTAACATGTTCGCTACGGATCGACAACGTGTTTCCGGTAATGTTTATTAAATTTGTTAATTTTTTTTTACAAAAGAAACAATACAAGACAATCTCATAAATGATTGTGTACAAAATGTAAAAAAATGAAAGGTAGCAGAAAGAAGAATAAATCTTATTATATCTGCCCCTTACTTCCAACAATCAGATTAAACAACAATAATCAACCATGTAAACAATAATAATCTTCAACCAACTTTTTCCAACAATCAGATTAAACAATAATAATCTTCAGCCAACAGTACAAAATGACTAACTCTTTCTAATTTTCTAACTAATACAATACACATTACGCTATTTCATATATTTTTTTTAACACATTTGTTTTGATCATTTTTTTAAATGTAAACATTGACTTGGCATTTTTAACTACATTCTCCAAGCCATTCCATAATCTAATTCCCTGAATTGAGGTAGAACGTCCCTTCAAACTGGTTCTGAATTGTGGTTTTACAAACAACTCTGTCCCCTTAAGATTATAACAACTTTGTCTTTTAACAAAGTGCATTTGGATATTTAAAGGTAATGCATTATTTTGAGCTCTATACATAACTGATAAAATATTATAGTCTACCAAATCATGGAACTTCAATAACTTTAGTTGATAAAATAATGTACTTGATGGATGACGGTAATGCTTTCTAGTGATAATTCTTACGGCTCTTTTCTGTAATACAAAAATAGGTTTTGTGATTGTTTTACACGCATTCCCCCAAACATCAATACAATAGATTAAGTGTGGAACAATGATTGTGTTATACAACAAATACAGAGCTTTATCATTCAATAGGTCTCTGACTTTGTACAGTACTGCTATCGATTTAGCTATTTTTATTCTTACAGAATTTATGTGTTGTTTCCATGTCAGTTTGTCATCAATGATAACACCCAAAAACTTCACCTCACTCACTCTACAAATCTCAACATCCTCAATTTTGAGTGGAACATCAACAGTTTTCTTTTTATTACCGAATATCATGTAATTAGTTTTTTCTAGATTTAATGATAATTTATTTATTTTAAACCAAGTTTGTATCTTGACAAATTCTGTCTTTATCAATTCCAACATTTGTTCTATATCTTCTTTATAAAAAAATATTTTTTCTGGAAAATCATCTGTGCAAGCTGGCTGCAGGTACGTTTTGAATCATGAAAGCCCTTTATCTAATGTCTATTTGCATTTCTGACTTTTTATATGGTTGTGAAAAAAGCCTTCAGATCAGCTGACAGTTTATTCTGGTGAATTTGTTTGTGGAGCTAACATGCTAATGTTAGTCTTTATCTAATGCTTAATAATAATAATAATAATAATAATAATAATAATAATAATAATAATAATAATAATAATGAATTCAATTTATAATGCACTTTTCATTAATAAAAATCTCAAAGTGCTACAAAGTGTAACAAAGCAAAGATCAAAATAAAACAAGTGATAAAATCAAATAAAATCAATAATAATATCGACTAAGATCAAAGATAAAATCATGTGGATGCAGATTAGGCTTGCTTAAAAAATAAATAAAATAAAACAAGTGATAAAATCAAGTAAAATCAATAATGATATCAGCTAAGATCAAAGATAAAATCATGTGGAGGCAGAATAGGCTTGCTTAAAAAGAAAGGTCTTTATGCTGCTTTTAAAGTCAACCAGTGACTGTGGAGCTCTCAGGTCATCAGGGAGGGAGTTCCACAGGCGGGGGGCAGCCACACAGAATGCTCGGTCTCCCATGGTCCTCAATTTGGTCCGAGGAATATGAAGGAAATTACTGTTCTGTGATCGTAGAGACCGGGTGGATGAATATGGTGCAAGAATGTCCTTTAGATAGTCAGGTGAAGTGCCGTGCAAGCATTGATGGGTAATGAGAGCAGTTTTGTACTGAATTCTGTAGGTGACAGGAAGCCAATGGAGGTTATGGAGAATGGGTGTAATATGTTCAAATTTACGAACTCTCAACAGAATCCTTGCTGCACTGTTTTGAATGTATTGAAGTTTCTGAAGGTTTTTGCCAGGGATACCAATAAACAGGGAGTTGCAGTAGTCGAGCCTGGAGGAGACAAAGGCATGGACGAGTTTCTCAGCATCAGGAAAAGTCAGAGATGGGCGAAGTCTGGAGATGTTTCGAAGATGGAAGAAGCAGGTTTTAAACAGATGCTTAATGTGATTTTCAAATGTAAGATGAGAGTCCATTTTTATTCCAAGATTTGTAACAGAGGTGGAGAGGGGGATGTCTTGACCAGAGAAGGAGATTGTTGTTAAAGTTGATGTTTGTATCTGGTGAGGGGTGCCAATCAATATGGCCTCAGTCTTCGAGCAGTTTAATTGAAGAAAGTTCTAATTCATCCATGCCTTTATTTCCTCCAGGCAGGCAGAGAGAACAGTGAGTGAAGACGGAGATGACATATATACATTTCTATATATATGGCTCTGGGAAGTACTAGCCAAGCTGTCCGTAAAGTCCTTGATTAAAAAAACCACTGAACAAAATAAGTCCAGATAAATGTCCAAAAAAAATAAAATTAAAATAGCAACAGTAAAACAACTTTTCAGCGTGGAGAAGCGGTGAACATCACGACATTAGGCCAGCATCCTCTCCTCAATCTAATATAATACTTATATTATTATATTATCATCCTGACTGATATGCCTCTCAACTAGATGTTACAAAAGTGTTTTCTAACTGTTATGTGTTTAACAAAGGCTTTATTCTTACATATTATTATTCAATTATTGTTGGATTTTGAGCAGATTTAATCTTTGCTACTGTAATGGACCTACCCAGGGTCAAATTAGGGTCTTTGAACTGTCCAGTGATGACCTTTACTGACCACTCAGTAAAGCAAGACATTTACTACAAAATCATTCATTTAGCTATAATCTGATAAATATAGTCACCAAAAGAGACTATTTCTATCTTTGATTTTATTCTAATGTGATCAAAAGAATAACTTTTGTCATTTTCATGATGTGTGCTTTTAAGCTGTGTCATTCTGTAAGAGTTAAACTGTGTTCACTGCTGTGTTTAAAGGTGAAGCCTTCGGGTCACAGAGACCGGACGGTTTTGTTTAGAAACTCAGAGACAGTCTCATGAGCTGGGCTCCAGCTTTATCTATCTTTTTCCTAAACATTTCTCTCTGCTGCTGTTTGTAACCTTGGGTTTGATAAGGCAAGTGAACTCCTCTCTGTGTTCCTGTCTTTTTAAGTTCTAACTGTGCGGAAACGCTTCAGTCTTTGAATGGACAGAGAGTTTGAATGGACAGAGACCTGAAAGCTCTCTGCCTTGCAGCTGGTCAAGCTTGGTCAAGAGCCAAAGACTAACTTGTCAGCTAGAACTGATGGACGCCTCCATCCAGTTCCCCGAGCAAAAGCTCCAAAGTTCCTAATGAACTTTCTTTGAGAAACATCTCGTCTTGAAGTCGGCCAGAAGCTGCCACATGTTTCTGACGGCTGACGCGGATCCGAGGAGACGTTGGAAGTAAACGACCAGTTCAGACGTACGAGGGCCGGAAGGACTCTGTGCACCTGGGAGGCTGGTGATATCTTTATCAGACGCATCGTCAAAAGGTAAAGAGCTGTTTACAAACGTACCTGGGATTTAGCCGAAGTCGGATGGAAAGTGTCATCTCTGGTTACACTCGAGATAAATAACTTAATCTCTCCAACCTCTTATTCCTCCTTTTCCCTTTCCCTCTCAATCTTAAGCTGGAAACTATTTTAAGCTGAAGAGCCCTCAGACTAAATATGTGTAACATCTAGTATTTATGTCTGTTGTGTTAAATCAAGTGTGCTGACGTTTTAAATTGAAAGAAAGTGAAATCATGTCAATCAAGTGTAATGGTGTTAATTTAGTTGATTTATTTTAAATAAATGATAGTGTCTCTTTGACATATCAAACTAAGTTAACGTCTTTGTCACTTAATGGCTCTGTGTATTTATCCATCATAAAGATCACAGAAATATTGGGTAAACTGAAAAAGAAGAGAATCCGTGAAATTACTATTCAATCTGAATAAGTAAATTAAGGTAAAAAGGAGGTCAGTATTAAACTGACCCCCCTCTAAACCCTTTACACTACTTAAAACTCATTAAAAAGAAATCGGTCCTGCATAAAAATGCTCTGATGCCACATTCAGTAATTATCTAAAACCAGAAAGTTCTTCAGACTCAAAAGAGGTGCACAGCAAGTGCACCAAGTCTAGTCTGATCATTATTCCAAAGAACATCACTTTTGAAAATCTACTTAGGAATTACTCAGTTTTGAAGAAAGTTATTTTAATATTATGATTATCAGGTGTTTATGTATTAATATTTTGATTATCAGATGTTCATGTGTTAATATGATTGTCAGTTGTTTATGTGTTAATGTTATGATTATCAGATGTTCATGTGTTGTGTTAATATTATGAATATCAGATGTTCATGTGTTAATATTATGATTATCAGATGTTCATGTTTTTAACTCAAGCTTGTGTACAAAAGTTGAGCTGAAGTCAAACCTGTTAAATATCAGACAATATAAACTTTTATATTCACCAGATGTCTGCTATATCAATCAATCACCTTTATTTTTCCAGGTAGAGTCCGTTGAGATGGAGATCTCTTTTACAAGGGTGACCTGGTCAAGTGGTCAGCAGCACACGTCACATGGTAATTGACAATAAGCATTTGCATTTACCAAAAAAGATGGTTTTATGAACCTGTTTGTCCACTGACATCATCTTTTAACTTTCCATAAAATGGCACAACATATATATATATATATATATTAAGATTGACCTCTGATCGTTTTTGCTAAAACAATGTTAAATTAATTAAAATTCCTCTCAAAAACAGTTTAAAATTAGCGCCTTTTTTTTACATGATAAATACGGGGTTTCCCGTCGCGCGATTATGACGTCACACACAGACTCGCGTCAACTGCGCACCTTGTTTACAATGGACAAGATACAAACGCGATCCGTCCAATTTAGCCATTTAAAACTATATTTTAGCGGTTTGTCTTCAGAGAAGCCAAAGTTATTTCCAGTAAACAGCAGGTTATAATTTTTTTTCAGCTCCTGCTGGTTTTTGGAGACTTTTCACTTCAGGAAGTGAGCAGCTCTGTGATGAGACTTACAGCAGCTGATAGTTGAGAGGCAGAAGGAATTCTACATGTAAATCGTTTCCACAGCACTGAAATGGTAATATATTAGTTAATGTTTCTAATAATTATTCAACATTATTAGTTATTAGTTTGTGTACAAAACAATTTGCACAGATCATGTTGCTTCAATTTGTCAGCTTTGTTATTTAATCCAGTCAACATGTTGAAAATATTTCATATTTATTTTTCTATTTAATTTGGACATCACTTGGTGTTATAGTGGTGTCTCATTAAAATGATGGAAATACATGACATTAGTTTGACCCATTGTCTTAATATACAGTATACTGCATATAATATATACTGTGTGTGTCTGTGTGTTTTATCATCAATTCACAGAAATATCTTCACCTGAAGAGTGGACCCAGGTGGAGGAGAACAAACCTTGATATTGTTAAAGAACAGAACTGCCAGCCTAAACCAGAACTTGGATTGAAAAACACTGAGCAACATCCGAATTTGCTCTGCACACTTTGTGTCAGGTAATATATTTCTTACTGTAGATTATAGTGAATTAGGGCATTACACGAATCATAAGTTTATTGAGCACGAGGACAGACCTTTGAAACACCACCTCCCTTTCTCTGTTCAAGACAGCCCTGAAAACACATCTCTTTAGACTTATCATTAACTTTACTAAATGTATTTTATATTATATAATCCTTATGTATTTTATATTTCAATTTGTCACTGATAATGTTTGAACTGAATTGGTTTGTTAAGTGTCCTTGGGTGTCCTGAAAGGCGCTTTTAAATAAAATGATTATTATTATTATTATTACAATCCTTTAACTGTGCTGCATAAAATGTACATGGAACGTTAAATTTTTTTGTTGAGTTATTTGTTTTTTACAAATAGCATAAACAACTCAACAACTGAAAGCTTAACAAAGCTTTCAGTTGTTGAGTTGTTTATGCTGATTATTCAAAATTCATAAGAGCACTGTCATGACATGTCATGACAGTGACATGACACTCATGACAAGAGCACTGTCATGAGAAACTACACACCTAGCTCTCAAGTTGAAAAGCAAAAAATACATACAAACACTAAATATGTAAGAAGCACATACAATAACCTAAATTAACTGTTCTTGTGTTGTTTGACAACTGACAATCCGGTGCTATGTTGTAAATCCTGTTTTGAAATTCATATGCATATGAACACACCAATTATTTACAACTTCATTTAAGTAATTTTTATTTTATTATGTTTTTTCTTTTCTTAGGCAGACGTGCTCCATTGTACAGCAAGGATGATCCAGACTGGGTGCCTTCACTGAAGATGTGTGCTGCAGAGTGCAGTTGGTGCTGATGGTGGATGACATCTGGCAGCTGAACGCTTCAACCGACGACAAAAAAGAACTAAAAAAAACATGGCAAATAGCACATGTTAGAATCCATGTTGAACGTGTCATAGGCTGTGTTAGACAAAAATACACAATCTTGAATGGCCCTCTTCTACCTATCGATTTTCAAACATGTAGAGATCCAGAAAAAGTTGCATTAATCGATATGATTGGCTTTGTGTGCTGTGCCTTGGTTAATCACCTTTGGTGGGTTATGAGTAGCTGCATGAATTGTAAAAAGAACAAGTGGATAGAAGAGTGATAGCTGATGTGAACCTTTTTTATTTTTATTTTACATTGTTCCACCTTTACTTTGAAGTTGTTTTTGCAAATATGGGGCAGACATGATTTTTCATTCACTGCACTCTTTATTTGAGCATGATGCTGGTGAAGATTCTCAGTCGTCCAGGACATGATAAAATCAAAAAAGGCGTTCAATACAGGATCAACTGGACTTTATTAGTAACAAATAAAGTCCAGTTGATCCTGTATTGAACGCCTTTTTTGATTTGAGCATGAATTACTATATCATTACTGTTTATGTATTGATTTGATGAATGTAATTTTGATTATGCTTTTTCTGTAATGGATATCACACAGACGTGAGCAAACAAGACGACTTACATATTACAACATATGTTTCACATAGTGGTGCTGATACTGTATAGCTCACGTCGATTTAGAAAACCTCTCTTTTAAACAGAATAAATGACATTATGTATCATTAACCATTTTGTTTGTGCACTTTTTGTATTGACTAGAAAATATTCTGCCAAACTCAAAGTAGTTATAAGGTAAAAAAGGTCTATATAAAGACAACCATTCGTACTATTATCTTAAAAGATAAATGTCTGCAGAATGCACCTCAAAGTTCTTACTGTAATTAGATTCATAGAGTAGCTGTTATTTATATAATTTGTGTTGAAACACTGTACAAGAGTTGAAAATTTTGAATAACACTTGTCAGCCATCATTGTACTTCACATGTTTATTTAAAAAATATGTATTGAGGTAGTTCTGCACAGAGCTTCTATAAGATGAACTGAAACACACATTTACACATTTAGTCTGGATTAAGAAGGAAAATCAAGGCATTGCTCTCTGGAACCGCTCAGATCTGGTTGATCCAGGGATCAAATGTAGCTTAAAAAACAGGGATCTAAGATCATTTTGACAAAATTTGCTTCAATCCTCAGACTGATGTGATGAGTCACATACATTTACAATAAGAATACATAGCTAGTGTGTGTTTAAAAACACACCCAAAATATATTTATATGTACACACACAAATTAAAAATTAAATATAAATCACCAAAAATTTTAATGAGACACCACTATAACACCAAGTGATGTCCAAATTAAATAGAAAAATAAATATGAAATATTTTCAACATGTTGACTGGATTAAATAACAAAGCTGACAAATTGAAGCAACATGATCTGTGCAAATTGTTTTGTACACAAACTAATAACTAATAATGTTGAATAATTATTAGAAACATTAACTAATATATTACCATTTCAGTGCTGTGGAAACGATTTACATGTAGAATTCCTTCTGCCTCTCAACTATCAGCTGCTGTAAGTCTCATCACAGAGCTGCTCACTTCCTGAAGTGAAAAGTCTCCAAAAACCAGCAGGAGCTGAAAAAAAATTATAACCTGCTGTTTACTGGAAATAACTTTGGCTTCTCTGAAGACAAACCGCTAAAATATAAGTTTTAAATGGCTAAATTGGACGGATCGCGTTTGTATCTTGTCCATTGTAAACAAGGTGCGCAGTTGACGCGAGTCTGTCTGTGACGTCATAATCGCGCGACGGGAAAACCCGTATTTATCATGTAAAAAAAAAGGCGCTAATTTTAAACTGTTTTTGAGAGGAATTTTAATTAATTTAACATTGTTTTAGCAAAAACGATCAGAGGTCAATCTTAATATATATATATATATATATATATATATATATATATATATATATATATATATATATATATATATATA
>JBBPBX010057916.1:0-16037 GCA_038048925.1 Garcialebias charrua
CAGCAAGGAGTAAAGATAAACGGCTTTGCAAATCCAGGTGCTGTGGACGCAAGGACAGAATGGCAGAAGTCAAACAGCTCAAGAAGGAGCGGACTATTGCCAAGAGCCTTTTCACTCGTCAAGCCAACATTGTCATGAGAGATGCAAATATAATGGTTCATGGAGAACTAATGGAGGAATTTAAGAAACTTTCTGAATGTCTCAAAGAACTATTAGAAAGAAATGACAATTATATGTCAGGACTATTATCACTGGCAGACACAACAAAAGATGAGGAACCATATATTGAACAGCAAGAGGAGATTGATCAAACAGCAAGAGAGGCTGAAGAAAAATTTAAACTCATAAGAGAGACTGTTCAAGATAACTTGTGGTCCAGATATGGCCAGCAGGAAGTGATAACAGCTGTCCTGGAGGCTGAAGAAAGTGGACAAATAGCAACCGACTTGCCTGTCTTGAACATAAATGTTGAAGGCTTTGAGGTCCACATGAACCTTTTGGAAAAAAGGGTAAAGCAAGCTATTGAAACCATGCTAGTCTGGGAGCGATGGATCCCTGTAGAAGAGAGAAGAACTTTTGATACAAGAGTAAAAAACTTAAAATCAATGAAAAATAAACTTGAACTGAGAAGGGCAGAATTTGTCACATGTCGGGTCACAGAAGCCACTAGTGGGAGGAGTGGAGTACCATTGCTGACACCCGTTGGTGCAAACCCAATTTTAAGACTAAAACCTACATCTCTTCCCATTTTCATTGGTGATAAACGAGAATATTATAGATGGAAGAAGGAGTGGGAAAGTTTACAAAAGCAAGGGGAGCCAACTGGATCGATGGAGGTGAAGAAAATTCAACTTCTGGACAGTATTGATGGAAAACTAGCAAAAGAGCTAAGACTGTCAACGTACAACTCTGCTGACGACATATTCAGAGTACTCTCAAACAGGTATGGGAACAAATCTCTAATAGCAATAGAAATCTTAGAAGATTTGGAGAAATTACCACCTGTGAAAGGAAACCAACCAAGAAAAGTAATTGACTTGATCCAGGTGGTGGAAAAGGCACTGACGGATCTCACTGACCTGGGAGACACCGGTGCACTTAAGAACCCACTAATGATAAAGACAATAGAAAGCAAACTTCCAGACTTTGTGAAGAGGGACTGGCTCATGTTCATGATGGATCCTAGTAACAACGTAACGACGGACAACCATTTTGACATGCTCCTAAACTTCCTACAAAAGCAGGAAGGCATACTGGAAAGGCTGGAGCAACTGAAGATCGCTGATAAGCCAGATCATTACCCAGTCAAGAGACCAGAGAAGAAGTTTGCCAACACCAAAACCACAAAAAGTGAGCATGAAAATGTATGTGGTGTGTGTGGGGAAGACAGACATTATAATAAACTTTTCTTCTGTAGAAAGTTTAAGGCTCTGACTGTTCCAGAGAAGAAAGCCACTTTAAAGAAATTAGGGTCATGCATGAAATGTCTCTGCTGGCATTCTGATGGAGGAAGTTGTAAAAATGCATACCTCTGCAGGAATAAAGAGTGCAAAAAGGGAGGCTCAGCTGACCACCACTACTTCCTCTGCCCCAAAAACACCAAAGTGGATGATGAGGTCTTACGGAAAAGTAGTCCGAGTAAGACCAAACTGACAGCTGACCAAGAAAATTTCTTGTCTGAATTGTCTCCAGAAATGGCAGAGAGGTGCAGGATGGCATTCACGAAATGGTGGAGTGAACACAAAGAGATACCTCCTCAGAGTCCGCATTCAAACACCTACAGGGAAGGTGAGAGCACATGAACTGATTTGTTATGGGCTGGATGAAATTGCCAAAGTCCATAAAGAAATTGAACCAAGAAAACTTCAAACCTTCTTCCCAGAAGTGGAGCTTGAAGAACTGAAAAGGCCTAAAGAAGTTGAGTTACTGATCAGTCACCGTGAAGGAAGACTTGCCCCTCAAAGGGTCAGAGTGGTTGGAGACCTTGTCTTGTGGGAAGGCCCTCTGGGAAAGACTGTAGGTGGTGCTCATCCTAGTTTGTTTGAGACTGTTGAAATGGCAGCACACATGTCAAAAACTCACTTTGCTCGGTCAATGCGGACTGCTGCTGTGAAATACGAGGAGTTTCCAGTGCACCCAAGTCCAGAAAAAGTCCCGCTATATACAACTACAGTTACCACAACCTGTGACTTCCTCGAATGGTGGAGATGGGAGAGCATTGGTGCATCCTGTGAGCCTAAATGTGGAGGGTGCCGTTGTGGCAACTGTCAGCCTGGTGGGAAGGAAATGACCCTTGCAGAGGAGAAGGAGCTGGAAATAATAAGAGAAGGACTCACTTATGTCATGGAGGATGTTCATGTCAATTCACCACATTGGGATACAAAGTATCCATGGACAGAGGATCCTGACACACTCCCTAATAATAGAAATGCTGTCCAAGCCACATTCTTAAGAACAGAAAAGCAACTAGAGAAAGAACCTGAATGGAAGAAAGCATATACTGATCAAATTCACGAAATGGTGGACCGGGGTGCAGCTATCAAGCTCACTGAGGTGATGAAAGAAAGATGGGAAGGCCCTGTGTGGTATGTAAGTCACCTGGTTGCCCCAAATCCTCACTCAGTGACAACTCCTGTTCGGTTGGTGTGGAACAGTAGCCAAAAATTCAAAGGACTTAGTATGAATGATATCCTTCTAAAAGGACCCGATGTGCTTAATCCCATCAGAGCTGTCCTGCTACGATTCAGGCAAGGTGTGTTTGCAGCCTTAGGAGACATCAAAAAGATGTATAATTCAGTCTGGCTGGAGGACCGTGAAATGCATCTACACAGGTTTCTCTGGAGAGATCAACCTGTAAACGACATTGAGGAGTTTGCCATCACCAGAGTAAACATTGGTGACAGACCAGCTGGATGCATTGCACAACTAGCAATGAGAGAAACTGCAAATCTACCAAGCTTTACTCACCTGGAAGAAGAACGCAGAGTCCTAGAAGAGGACACCTATGTGGACGACATCCTCACTTCCCATAACAGCCTTGAAACGCTAAGTTTGATCACGCAAGGAGTGGAAAAAATACTAAAAGCAGGAGGCTTCCACTTAAAACCCTGGGTGTGGTCTGGTCAAAGTGGGAGGCAAACGAGCATGGGAGACATCCAACCAAAAAACCTAAACCCTCAGAGCAAAACCATTATCCTCCCAAATCAAATGAGGGATGAAGATAACAAAGCTCTTGGTATAGGCTATGATACTGAAGAAGACAAACTGTACATGCTAACCTCAATAAATTTCTCTAAGAAGAGAAAGAAAATGCGGATGGGTAAGAATCTTATCAAAGATGAGGTAAGGCCTGCAACACCAAATCCACTGAGCAGGAGGGTGTTATTGAGCCAAGTAGCCAGTCTCTATGACCCAATTGGCCTTGTTTCCCCAGTAAAACAGAAGGGTTCAATCCTTGTAAGAAAGGCATTCCAAGAAACTGCTAGTGGGAGGATGACTCATGAGACCTGGGACAAGCCACTCTCAGCTAGACTCAGAGAGGAAGCCATCAAGCTCTTTGAAGAATATGCCAACCTAAGCCAGATTAAATTCCCCAGAAGTCTGACACCAACTGACTGGAAAGGTCAACCTGTTGCAGTCACCTTCTCAGATGGGAGTGACAAGACTTATGGAGCTGTCATGTACCTCAGATGGAACACAGCACATGGAGCTGAGGTCCGCTTTGTGGAAGCAAAGGCCAAACTAACTCCACTTGACCAAAAAGGAGAAGCTGTAAAAGCTGAAATCTGTGGAGCAGTTTTTGCAGCTCGACTCCGGAAGTACTTTGAACGACAGTCAAGAATGCAAGTGGAGCGCTGGTTTCATTTAGTTGACAGCCAAACAGTACTTGGAGCTATTCAGAGAGAGAGCTACGGATATCAAACATTCTACGCTAACCGTATTGGTGAAATCCAGAAGATTGCACCAGTCAAAGATTGGTGGTGGGTTCCTGGTGAGTTAAACATTGCTGACATCATAACAAGAGGAAGCACAGCTGCAGAGCTGGATGAAGGATCTGTTTGGCAAAATGGTCCAGATTTTCTCAAATCACCGGTGGAGGATTGGCCCATAAAGTCACCTGGAGAAGTCGCCGCTCAAGCTAGAGAAAATGTGAATAAACTCCAAAGAAAAGCTTTCACAGCTGCCATCACAAGAAGCCAGACTAAACAAAACAAAACTCGGCAGCCTCCACAAACAGCCCAGCAAGATCAAGTCCAAGATCCAGCTATTGCTGGAGGAAATCAGAGAGCTGGCTGGGTCAACAAACTGGTCACTGTAGAAAGATACAGCACCCTACAAAAGCTTGTTGACGTGGTTGCATGGATCTGCCGAGCTGTTAAAACTTGGATGGAGAAGTGGAGGACGAACAAAAACCTACCTGATAAAAGAAAAGATATACCTGAGAAAGTGAACATTCCTGTACTAACTGTAGCTGAGCGTCAAAATGCCCTCATAAGTCTATTCTTGGCAGCTCAGGAAGACAAAACATTCCCAGAGACAACTCTCAACAGACTGGTTGTGTACCGTGACACCAATGGACTATTGGTCTGTGGAGGAAGAGTTCAAATGTTTGTTGAAGACAAATCTGCAGTACCAATCCTGCCCTTTGACTCTTGGTTATCTTCATTACTTGCTAGAGAAGCTCACAATAGAAACCATGAAGGAATTGCTGGAACTCTTCTCAAAATGAGGAAAAAAGCATGGGTGGTGAAGGGGCGAAGATTGGCGAAAAAATTTGTTGACAATTGTATAATCTGCAAAAAAATCAAGGCAAAGGAATGTCAGCAAATTATGAGTGATTTACCCACAGAAAGAGTGAATCCTGCTAAGCCTTTTGAATACACCACTGTAGACCTGTTTGGACCGTACATGGTAAAAGATGAGGTAAAGAAGAGAGTCAAACTCAAGGTATGGGGCATTGTATTCTGCTGCATGGCATCAAGAGCATTGCATACTGATGTTATATGTGACCAGTCATCTCAAGGGTTCCTGCAAGCCTATCAAAGGTTTACTGCACTCAGGGGTCATCCCAGGAAGCTCTGGTCAGATCCTGGTACAAATTTTGTTGGTGCCAAACCTGCACTTCAAGACCTGTATAATTACATTGACAATTTAAACAAAACTGAGTTGGAAAACAAAGCAGCCAAAAGTGGAACTGAATGGTCCTGGAAAATCCATCCTGCAGACTCGCCACACAGAAATGGGTCAGCTGAAGCAGCTGTAAAGTTGGTAAAAAGAGCTCTCAAGAACCTGGCTGGTGATGGAATCTTCACTTGGAGTGAATTCCAAACATTTCTCTTCATGGCAGCAAATATTGTAAATGAAAGGCCAGTAGATGCACAGGTACAAAGCAGAGAAGGTTGTGTTGGCTACGTCAGTCCAAACTGTCTCCTCCTTGGACGAGCTGGCCCAAAAGGTGATCCAACTAACTTCAGTTTTGAGGGTTATCCTTATAAGAGACTCCAGAGCATCCAATCAGAGGTAAACAGATTTTGGAAAAAGTGGTGTGAACTAGCAGGCCCAAATTTATTTGTACGGAATAAGTGGCACACCAAACAGCGAAATGTTGCTGTGGGAGACATAGTTTGGGTTGCTGACCAAAATGCACTAAGGAGCCAGTATAAACTTGGCAGAGTGGTGAATGTTACCTCAGACAAAAAAGGAATCGTCAGAGATGCAAACATAAGAGTGTGCCCAAGCTACCAAGTCTCCAGCACCAACTCTGCAAAAGGACAAAGTAGACTGAAGTTCCCTGCCACCATCTTACACAGGGATGTGAGACGCCTCATTGTCCTCCTTCCCATAGAAGAACAACAACAAAAAGACTCTGGGAAAGTTGTGTGACCTCCTTGGGTTTTCACCAGGAGCTCAAGTGGGAGGTGTTGTGTCAAATGACAGTTTTGACTTTTTAATTGCACCTCATTTGAACTCATTTTTCTTTCAACCTTTATTTTCTGTTAGATCATATAGATCAGACAGAGGGGGAGCTCTAGCCTAAAACTGTGGTGTAGCTGCTGTGATGCTGATTAGTGTCTTAATGCAGGTGTGTGGTTCTTTGTCACAATCAGTGCCATGAATCAGTGCATGAAGGAAGGTAGACACGCACCGGTGAGTAGCAGTTTCAATAAACCTGTCAGTTTTGAGTCTAGAAGCAAACTTATGGTAAACAACACAGTAGTTTGAGGTGATTTTAGGCCCTTTGTGATTTAGAAGGCCCTCTGTGTTTGTTTAGTTCCATTGTAAGTCTCTTGTGAGTTTTGAGTTAAGTTGACCAAATGCTGTTTGAGACTCTTTAAGTTAAATCATCCATTTTAGTTTAGATTACACATTTAGTCTTTCTATATTGTGAATTTCATGAAAGCAATTAGTATTTTGTAAGCTTAGAAATGAATCATGCAAGTCAAATATTACTTTTATTTCTCTAATCCTTAAATTACTTGCATGAAAATCCCAGTGATTTAGGCATCTTTTGTTGGCTTTGTTGGGCTGGATTTATTGGCTAAAAACAATTGTTTGTAATTATTTATTTGATGTAATTAGGTAAGATACAATTAAGATAACAAATGACAATAAAGTATTACAGTAACAAAATATAGTAAAATAATATAGTAAATGGTTAAATGCTTTAAAATGGTTACTTCCTTTGTCAGAATATGTGTTTACACAAGTTAAAATATGAATTTTGTATGTATTTATATGGTTTAAGTGATTGAGAACATTGGAAGCTAAGCTGTTGATCTGTTTTTTTCCTAAGGTTTTCAACCTATTCATCTTATTCATACTATTCTTTCTACTGATTCTGCTGCTACTGCTGTAGAACCATCTGTGAGAGAAATTAATAAAGTTGATGAAGTGAGTTGAGCCTACGTCTACCTTCTTCCTGGATCTTTCAAGTCAGATCGGCACTGGTTGAAGAAAAGACTTGACACATGTGTACACCCAGGTACAGGTAGTCCCCGATTTACGAGCGCTCTGATCTGCGAGGTTCCAGACTTACGAGCTGCACATTTTTGGAAAAAACGAAAAAAATACTGAGTTTTCATGTGTTTTTTCACTTCAGTTAGCAAGTTAAGCATATAAACACACGTTTCCGATCATTTTTATGCACTCAAAAGTAGTTTTTAGATGAAAATAGAGTGTTTTTAGGTGCGCTAGCGAAAACCGTTCCAATTTACGAGCGGATTTCCGGATTTACGAGCGAAATGGCGGCCGTTCCAAATTACGAGATTTCCGGTTTACGAGCGCCTCGTTGTGACGGATCTCGCTCGTAAATCGGGGACTACCTGTATTTGTAGCTGGAGACCACTTCCACTGCAGACCCACCTATTTTCAGTGGGGCATGGGTGTGTTTGTTCCTTCTGAAGTCCACAATCATCTCCTTTGTCTTCTTCACATTCATGTGAAGATTATTCTCTTTGCACCATATGTATTTATACATAAAAGTAACCCAAATACATGAAACTAACAACTCGCCGTCGAATGGTCGACACAAAACACACAATAAACTCCTCCGGCCACGTTAATTTGGCTTGAAACAGCGGTGTTATTTACGGATTTCATTAGTAACCCAGCACTACCGGTGTAACAGGCAGACACAGTTAGCGTCTATAGGTAGTCAACAGATATAATGAAAAGTAACTAAAATACATAAAAATAACGACTCACCGTCGAATGGTCATCACAAAACACACAATAAAATCATCCGGCCACGTTAATTTGGCTTGAAACAGCGGGTTATTTACGGATTTATGAAGACACCGAGCGCAGCCAGCTACAGAATTAGCCCCTGAGTTCAACTATGACCCGGAAGTTGTCAAGATGGAATAGTCCATTTTTAGTAGGGGGATAAAGAAATCGACCGTTTTTTTTATTGCGTATTTAATGATCGTTTTCATCGTAACTATAATTATTTTTATGTTAAATGTACATTAACAAGCATGAGCAATGTTAGTGATGTAGGTGACTGCACGGGGCGAGGCGGGGCCGGGGCCACTGCTGAAATGGGACCCCCAGGCATTTACCTACATGGTAGAGCCCAGTCTGTTCTCAGCTCTGCCCCCCTCCCCCTCACACCCTTTCCTCCTCTGCTGTTTACGTGGGGAAAAAGGTAAAAAACAAGCAGCATAAAAGCTTGTAAATAAGTTTATTGGTTTTTACTGATAGATAATTAGTTATTAGCGGTACTGCATTTTAAATAAAAATAGCATAAATCCGCTTATGAATTATAAAAGTTAGTCAATTCACAAAAACGCTGACAAAAAGTTTAGGTCCACTGTAAGCGGAATAGCGCTTTAGCGCTCTCTAGCGGTCTGTGCCCACCACTGCAAGTAGACTTTACATTCATTTGAAATGCAGTAACAAAAGTGTTTCTATATATGTACATACCAGTATATTTTGGTCTAAAAGTTACTGATATTGTGGGCTTACTCTATTGTTTACATGTTTTCATTACATACATGACAATGAGACATTTAACATTGTTTGAAACAAAATTACTTATTTAAACCTTGCAGAGTATGGAAAACTGGTTTGAGACAATAAAACGTTTTCTTCAACATTTTATTGAAAACCATCATATTTACATTTCAAGCATACCAAAGTTACCAGTAAGCATTGTGATTAATCTGATTAATCACAGCTCCCAGAGTGTGATTAATCAGATTAAAAATTTTAATCTTTTGACAGCACTAATATATATATATATATATATATATATATATATATANTAAATAGGAAGTAAAAAGCTTCTTCACAAGCTACAGTAATTTTATTGTGACCAGTAAATGAGGGGAGCCAGTTGAGATGGTTCGGGCATCTGGTAAGGATGCTCCCTGGGAGCCTCCCTAGGGAGGCGCTTGGGGCATATCTGACTGGGAGGAGACCCCGGAGGAGACTCAGGAAACGCTAGAGAAATTATAATAATAATAATGTCTTTGTCTGTCATCATCTGTGTATGTTTCCCATACACAGACGAAATTCGTCTCTGCATTTAACCCAACCACCACCAGGTGGTGCAGTGAGCAGCCAGAAAGTGTCCGGGGAGCTGGAGAATTAGGTGTGCACTCATAGACACCCCAAGGTGTGTACTGGCCGGGGCGCGAACCCGCGTCCTTCGGGTCCCAAGTCGAAAGCCATGCCACTACACCATCTTGGCTCCAAATTAAGTCTCTTGGTTGGCCTGGAAAAGCCTTGGAGTCCTCCGATAACGTTCGAAGCGGGTGCAAAAAAGGTGGCTGTGGAAAGAGATGTCTGGGCCTCCCTGCTCAAGCTGCTGCCCCTGAGACCCGACTTCAGAACAAGCGGAAGATAACGGATGGTAAATCTGTAGCATCCTGGCAGTAGAGGTCATAGTACATACTTGGTGATTACTAAATATTTGGTAACTAAAGGAGCAAAGTTGAGGCTTTTTTTTTCCTTCTTCCTCAAGTCACATATGTTAATCTTCTCTAGAAACCTAAGCCAAATAAGATTAAATGAGATGGGGATGTACATTCACATTTTTCTTCTTGTCAATGTTTCTCGGCAATGTGAGTGGTAGGAGGTTACAGTTGTGCTGCTTTAATAGACAGATGGATCAAAACAGAAATAAATGAAGATATGATGTTGTCTGTGGGAGGTTCTGCTGTGGTGCTACTCATATGAAAACAGACTGGGTGACCTGAGATGGGCCTGGAAAGCTGTCCCTTAGGAAGAGCTATTTGGTAAAATGAAGCTTTTGTCTTCGGGGAAAAACTGTCACCATCCAGATGCTGAGAGGGCCGTTGATGACTGACGACTGCGGGGAAGTAGCAAATCTCACTGTGCATGTATGTTCGTCACAGACTCTCACTAAAATTTTCAAGGGGCTAAGAAAGTGAAAGGCAGGGTGAAATGGATATCAGAATCTGGAGCAGTGGTCCCAGAAGACCCCCATTCTCCGTGTTACAACAGAAATAAAAGTGTTTGATCTCTGACACTCCCGCTTCTACTGTTAAGAGCGTAAAGCTTTTCCCACCCAACTGGATTTATTGTACCTCTGTAAAAGTGTTCAAAATATGAGTGGGTAAATGGAATCCAAATATTCCCTCTTGCAAACTGCAAAACACTTGATACCTCCAGAGACACCCTGCTAATTTCTCTATTTGAATACACTTTCCCAAAGCAAACTCTACAGTGCACGCCTGACTTATCTTATTTCTAAAATATTTTGTAACTGCCAACAGAAGCATCCTTCATTTTTTTAATAAAAAATAAATCTTGTTTAGCCAGACATATATCTTTACTGAAAGGGAAAGTGTGGCTTCAGGGTGATTCTGATTAATCCAGTTCAGTTTTAAAACTGTTTACAGGAGAGTTGTTCATATTTTCAAGCCAATAAACACCATCATTGTCAGGACTGAGATTCTTCTTGAAAATGTTCATAATTGTTATGCTATTTGCACTTTAAGAGAATATTTTGACAGAGAATGCTTTGATTAGAGCAGTGATCATCAAATATTTCACTTCCAGCCCACAGAGTGGGGTTGTGTTGTGATGTGGAGAAAGGGGTTGTGAGGGTGGGGTGTAATAAAGGCACCCAAGAGAAGGGAGAAGGGTATTCTGTTTGCCCTTTTTTAATTTCAAAAGCTTGAAGTCAGAAACAAGGAAAACAAGATGGTTTGATTGGTTTTGTAATGTTTAAAGTTACCAGTTTATGTGACAGTGAAACAAAGTCCTCTTGAGACGTTATCAATCTGGCAGCATGTTTCAAATGAGAGGTTTACAATCTGACGCAGAACCTCGACCCTTTTCACTTTTAAAACTATTTCTATTTTATCGATTCTCCTTTGAATGGTAATGAAGTGAAGATAGATATTATTCTGTATTTTTAACAATATATTTTTGCTATTGCTTAAATTTGTGAATTGTTAGTGTCAAGCCCAGACTTACAAATTTCACTTTTTTTTACTAATCTGTCTGAAATTTTCTCATCTTTTACACAATATTTTAAAAAAAAATGTGTATAACAGTGGCACCCAATTATCTAGTAATTACTGTTTTTTCCTCAGTAAAATTAGAACTATTATACTAATATTTGCAGTTACTGTTGAATAAAATACAGTATAAAACTACTGTAAATAGTGACTGGGAAATCAGAATTCTTTCATTTTAATTGACAGCATTTTCCAAGAATGCATTGTAATAAAAAATAAAAATAAAAAACTTTTTTCACCAGGAAAATCCCATTAAGATTAAATATCTCTTTTGTAAGAGAATCCTGGCGAAGACTGGCAGCAGCACACAAAGAACATTCACAGCCAAAACTGAATAAGTTAACTCCATCATAAATAAATAAATTAAAATATTTCTGAAAACAATTGATTCCTTCTCCAAATCAGTAAGAACAGCCTTAAAAATATTTAGTGACAACAGCTCCTTTAGGTTCATGTATTTCTGCAACAGGTTCGAAGAAGATGGAGCAGAAAACTGAAAAGATTTCTTAAGTTCAGTTCAGAGTTTACTGTAAGTTCTCAGAACAAAGAGAGTATCCTCCGGTGGACTTTCTCTTTATAAAGGCCAATAAATACGAAGGAAGAAATACTAGTATGGCCTTGTAAATAAAAATATGCCAAGGCCGTCCATCCAGCACAGTTGTATAATGTGCAATGATGTGTAAAACCTTTTAAACCTGTTTTAAATCTTAAAACTCCATTATAAACAGTATCCAGCGAATAGACATTCAAGAGAAGCATGCACATATAAAATGTCACCATAATCCAGAATAGACATAAAAGTATAATCTACCAGTCGCTTTCTAGCCTCAAAAGGTAGACAGGGTTTAAAAGTGTTAAGACAGTTTAATAATATACTGAAAGATCATTTTGACCTGTCCTTCGACTTAAACAGAGTCTTTGATTATCAAAATATTTAACATAAGAATGCTAATACAATAACAGAAGGTTATTCTTTTGATTATTTGAATTAAAACAAAAATAAAGAGTCTCTTGGTGAGATAATTTGTGTCCTGGATTCAAATTAACGGGATAACAGTGTTCAATGTTCTTCCTGAAGGTTTTCCAAGAAAGAGATGTCTCACTGAAAGTTTTCAGAGAAAGAGGTGTACCACTACACGATTCTGAAATAAATTCCCAGTTTTAATCTCACTTTCTTCACGTGGGGAGTAAAATAAAAAGAACCATCTACTTTGTATTTAAAATCCTAAATATTTATAGTGTGATACTTTTCCAATTTTCAGACTTTTAATGACTGGAAGATTCTTGCTTTCAAATCTCCCATTGGAAAACAGCATCACCTTCGATTTATCTGCATTTAAAACAAGCTTAAGGCGATAAAGATTTGCCTGTAAAACATTAAAAGCTGACTGTAATTGATCACTGTTAGGTGAGAGACCAGAACAATACAAAACAGTATCATCAGCATAAAAATGAAATTTTGCATGAGGCAAATTTACAGTAAGACTATTAATACATATAATAAACAAAAGCAGCCCCAGCACTGATCCCTGAGGAACACCATTGAGTATATGGAGAGAAGAAGAAGCTAAACCCCCACTTGAAAACACTGAGATCTGTAGGTCAGATAGTTATCAAACCAGCGGAGAGCTTGTTCTGACAAGCCTCTGTAATAAAACCTCATGATTACGGTAACTGTATCAAATGCTTTGGAGAAATCAATAAAGAGGGCTGTGCAGTGTTGTAAATGTACTGCAACCTTGCAGTAACAGCTTATGATCATTCACAGTGGTGCTGTGAATGCAGATATTTCACCATGAAACCAACAATTCTACAGAAATTTACTGTATGGAAAAGAACTGCTGACAAAACAGTAGTTTTACTGGTAAAACTTTAATAATAATTTACCTGTATAGTGTTTATAATGATGTGATACATTTGTTTTCTCTTCAATCTCTCTCACATCCCTTTATTTAACATCATTGCATACTGCCTCAAACAAAATCACACGCAAAGCCTTTATTTAAAAATAAAAATAACAAGGATAACTATTTTAAGAACATAAAAAGAGCATGCTGGTATGTGTGACAAAATTGAAGATAAAAGAATATTTAATTTACAAAACTTGTGGTAAAAATAAACATTGCTTTCACGCTCAGTAAATAAAATGGCTAACTGCTTCTTAGTATTGTCAATAAAATGTCTCACGTGTGCTAATTAAGAAGAAATGTTGAGTATAAATCCCTAAAACAACAACAGCAAAAACAAGTTTGATTCAGGGGAAATAAATACATTCTCCCTCAGACACAAACCTTCCATCAGATTCAAACAAGCGGTATTCTGAAGTCCATCGCTGAGGCATTTGATTAGTGAATGTTTGTAGTTTTTGAGATTTATAGTTTTCTCTAACAGGGAATGCAAGTAAACCTAAATGCTATTGGTGCAAGACATCCAAGTGGGTATGAGTTAAATTGTGTATAAAACTGAGCAACCGTGCTTTCCTTGTCAGAGGCAGCACAGAGGAAACCAAGGGAGCAATTGTATCCACCACCAGATAAAAGGGCGGAGCCAGATGGTGGCCAATGGTGGTCTTGGCTCCCGTAGATTATCGGTAATCTTCCACCGCCTCAATGGCCACACCAGTCATCCAACCAGCCACCAGAAACATCCATCCATTCTCTTCCGCTTATCTGGGGTTGGGTCGCAGGGGAAGCAGCTTAAGTACTTTGTAGGAAGGCCCAGACTTCCCTCTCCCCAGCCACTTGGGCCAGCTCCTCGGGGGGAATTCTAAGGTGTTCCCAGGCCAGCTGAGAAACATAGTCCCTCCAGCATGTCCTGGGTCTTCCTCTGGGTCTCCTCCCGGTGGGACATGTCTGGAACACCTCACCAGGGAGGCATGAGGCATCCTAACCAGATGCCCGAGCCACTTCAACTGGATCCTCTCCACGTCCACGTCTCAATAGCCAGCTTCTGTAGCCGAGGATCAGACCACCTAGGTCCCCGCCCTCGGCCACCAAGCATTACACTTACACTTACATTGCACCCAACCCCTTTGGCCCCTCCCACAGGTGGTGAGCCCATGGGAAGTGGGACCCACATCTCCTCTTCAGGCTGTGCCCGGCCAGGCTCCTTTGGTAAAAGCATGGCCAACAGACACTCGCCAGCATGCCCCATGTCACGGCCCGGTTCCAGAGTGGGGCACCGGTGACCCATGTCCAGGTGATGGATGGATGGATGGATGGATGGATGGATGGATGGATGGATGGATGGATGGATGGATGGATACAGTATTGTATATAGTAGTCCCTCACTACTTTGCGGTTTGACTTTTGCGGACTCGTTCTATCACGGTTTGTGGACTTACAGTACTGTACATAGTATCTTTTTTTAAGTGTGCCACCATTTTGTAGTTTTCTTTCACTGAGTCTACACGGTTTTGTCAGTCTAAAGAACTTCATTACCTGGAAGCCATCAGTTCACTTCCCAGAAGTCAAAATTGCTTCCAACAGCTGCTTGCTGCAAATGGAGGGAAAGTTTTGCAACTCAAAATGAGAAGTTCTGTAAGTTCTGTTGCTCACAGGACTGGCAGGAAAGTCACAAATACAGGTAGTCCCCGATTTACGAGCGAGATCCGTTACAACGAGGCGCTCGTAAACCGGAAATCTCGTATTTCGGAACGGTTGCCATGTCTCTCGTAAGTCCGGAATTTCGCTCGTAAATTGGAACGGTTTCGCTAGCGCGACTACAAACACTCGTTTTTCATCAAAAAACTGCTTATGAGTGCATAAAAATGATCGGAAACGTGTGTCCACATGTTTAGCTAACGAACTGTGGTGAAAAAACACATGAAAACTCAGTATTTTTTGCGTTTTTTCCAAAAATTCGCCAGCTCGTAAGTCTGGAACCTCGTAGATCAGAGCGCTCGTAAATCGGGGACTACCTGTAATTCTGAAGCTGAGCTCATCCTTCAAGTTGTATCTTCACCATTGAGTAGCTGGTCTGCAGTTGACCTAGTATCAGTGTGACCCAAATCCTGGGATCTGCAGACGACAGGTTCTGATTGTGGTCGTGCTGTGCTGGTCCACACTGGGCCAGAGGTGGTGGACTACATCCTGGTCAGCCTTGCTCCTGGAGCAGGTGCACATGAAGCTGGATGGAAAGGTAGGCTCCGTGCTGCACCTGAACTTTTTTCATCTCTCGGGTCAAACCGGAAACAAGCTGTGTTCTTCAGTCCTAGTAAGTAAAATTTAATAGCTACATATGTTTATGTGGTTAAAAATTTGTGGTTTAAGATTTAGAGGACTGGTTTTTGGGCTTCATCGCTGCAGGGTGATCTGCAGAAACGAACTGAGTCAGAATAGAACCAAGTCGGACCGGATTGAGAGATTCTGCTGTTCTTCAGAGCTAGTAAGTAAAATTTAGTAATATGCAGTATGTTGTTAAAATGAGTAAGTTTAAACGTTTAGAACATTGCAAGAGTGTGGGAATGGTTTCTAAATCCCTAAAATATAGTGCAGGGGTCACCAACCTTTTCGAAACTAATAGCTACTTCGTGGGTACGGAGTCATACAAAGGGCACCAGTTTGATAAACTCTTCGGAAATAACAAAGCGTAAATTGAAAAAAAATGTATAATAAACATATTTTTAAGAACATATTTTTAAGATAGACATTTTAAAATATATATAAATACAAAAAAAAGAATAACAACAGAATAAAATGAAATTTTAAATCCAGCTTAGTAGTGAGTTGTGCTATTTTTAGAACAGGTCCGGGGGCACCACAAATGGTCCTTGGGGGCACCCGGGTGCCCGCGGGCACCACGTTGGTGACCCCTGATATAGTGTATATAAATACTAAAATAAACTACTACTTACTACTACTACAGTAAATACTAAAATAAACTATTACTTCCACTACTTGTGTACATAATTTCTTTCCATCTCATGTACCACAAGAGATGGTAATGATAATAAAGTTTACTTGAACTTAAACTTGGACTACTGTATCCCTACTTTGCGAGTTTTCACTTATCGCTGGGGACATGGTCCCCTAAACCCTGCAAACA
>JBBPBX010057917.1:0-14621 GCA_038048925.1 Garcialebias charrua
GTCGAGGAAGGTGATGGACATTTGAATGCTGTCCTGCCCCTAGACGGGCAGTACGACGCAAGGATGGAGGAACTGCCTCAAAAGTTTGAACAGGGTGACCGTTTCCTAAAGCGACCGGTGGAAGCAACCCTGTGGCTGTGGAGCTAGTAGGTACATAAGTATCAGAGACCAACAAGCACAAATCATCCTCCACAGAGTCATCCAACTCCCTTGTAGGCAAGGTAGGTTTTGACTGCAGGGGTGCAGGTGTGGGCTCTGGCCCAACCCGAGCCTTCAGCATATCCCGATGCACATTTCGAGTCCTCTGCAAGTCACTCACAGGAGCCACAGTATAAACCTGCTCTCCAGCCGTTGGAGCTCTCACAACCTGATGGATAACTGAGTTAAAGAGGTCCTGGATTTTATGACGACCTCTAACACTATGATCACGCAGGTAAACCAACTGTCCCTCCTGTAATGGAACCTGCCGAATGCCTTGATCATGATGCTGTTTTCTACGCCCTGCAGCTGCCAACAAGTGATCCTGAGCATGATGAAAAGCAGTAGTTAATCTAATCCCATGTTCAGCCACCCAATCCAGTGTAGGATCCTGAACACGACCCAACAAGAAATCCACAGGCAGCTGAGGTTCACGGCCAAACATGAGAAAAAATGGGGACTCCCCAGTACTCTGATGGGGGGTAGTGTTGTAACAAAACAGTACTTGTGGAAGACTGGAAGCCCAATCCTGCTTCCTAGACACTGGTAGAGTGCGCAACAGGTTATGAAGTGTTCTATTAAAACGCTCACACTGCCCATTTCCAGCAGGGTGGTAAGGGGTAGTGCGCGATTTTTTAACTCCATACATGTTACAAAGTTGCTGAATCAATGCACTCTCAAAGCTCCGACCCTGATCTGAATGAATGCGGCTTGGAACCCCAAATCTAAAAAACCATTCATTGAGCAAAACCTGAGCGACGGTAGCCGCTTTCTGGTCCCGAGTTGGAACAGCAACTGTGTATTTAGTAAATACATCAGTAAGTACCAGAACATTTTCCAAGCCATTCCGTGAAGGCTCCAACATAGTAAAGTCCATGGCAACAATCTCGTTCGGCCGAGAAGCCAACAGATGACCCATAAAAGTGCCCGAGCCAGATGTTACATTTTTAGCAACCTGGCACCGTTGACACTCCTGTACCCACTGTTTAATGTCATTAGACATTCCGGGCCAGTAACAGCGCTGTCTCACCAACTCAGCGGTGCGTTCCACACCCTGGTGTCCATGTTCCTGATGTAACTGAGTCAAAACAGTCGGTTTAAGAACTGATGGCAAAATCAGTTGTAAAATTTCCTCACCCCCATCTGACCGATGGACTTGACGGTACACCACACCATCTCTTGCGACAAGACGACCCCACTCTTTTAAAAGAACCAAGGACAGTTTGGGAAATCGCCGTTTCTCCTCAAGAGTAGGATAAACCTGCCTCTTCCAAAAACCCAAAATGTCCTTCAGAAGGGGGTCAGCTTCCTGCAAAGTGCGAAGGTCAGACACAGAATGAGACGGTAAAACGGTGGTCACAAATTGGGTTGCAGCCACTGGAACAGGACATGGGGCACACCGAAGAGCCTCTGGGATGGAGGTGCCCGACAAAAGTTCTTCCAAGCCATTACCTGACATCGGCTGGCGGGAAAGGGCATCAGCATTGTCATTGCTGCGTCCAGAACGATACTTAATATCGAAATCAAATGCAGCAAGTTGAGCAGCCCAGCGATGCTCCACTGCACCAAGCTTGGCTGAATGAAGATAACTCAAAGGGTTGTTATCTGTATAGACCACGCACCGATGGCCCAAAAGATATTCCCTGAATTTCTCAGCCATGGCCCATTTTAAAGCCAAGAACTCCAACTTCATAGAGCTATAATTAGCCATGTTGCGCTCGGAAGGGTTAAGACCTCGACTGGCGTATGCAATGGGCCTTACTCCACCCTCCATTTCCTGTGACAACACTGCCCCAAGTCCACTGAGACTGGCATCTGTCTCTAAAATAAAAGGGCGTGAAAAGTCAGCATATGCCAACACTGGTGCAGATGTTAATTTTGCTTTTAAAGCCTCAAAGCTCTCCTCACACTCTGATGTCCAAGCAGATTGAAAAGCCTGACCAGACCCCTTCCTGGACTTTGTACCTACTTGTTGTGCCACCAGCCTATGAAGAGGACCCGCTAATCTAGCAAAACCCTCCACAAAACGCCTGTAATAGCTAGCAAAGCCCAAGAATGCGCGCAGTTCTGAAACCTGTGTGGGACGTGGCCATTTAGCCACTGCCTCAGTCTTGGCCGGGTCTGTGGCTACACCTTTATCTGAGATAAGGTGCCCCAAGTATTTAACCTGTCGTTTGAAAAAGGAACATTTTCCCAGTTTTACTTTCAGACCTTCTCTCTGAAGCCGAGCAAGGACTGCTTCCAAACGCTCCATGTGCTGAGAGACCGAACCCGAAAACACAATGATGTCATCCAAATATAAAAGAAGGGACTGGCACTGTTGGTCCCCAAACATCCTCTGCATCAGACGTTGGAATGTGCTTGGTGCATTACAAAGCCCGAAGGGCATACGGTTCCACTCAAAGAGTCCAAATGGCGTGCAAAAAGCAGTTTTTAACTTATCCTGTTCTGATACAGGAACCTGATTGTACCCACTGGTTAAGTCTAGAGTGGAAAACCACTGGGCCCCGGAGAGATGGTCCAGGCTTTCCTCAATGCGAGGCAATGGAAAAGCATCTTTTCTCGTTTTGCTGTTAAGCTGACGGTAGTCCACACACATACGAAGGCTACCATCTTTCTTCCTAACAAGAACGATGGGAGAGGCATAAGGGCTACTGCTTTCCCTTATTACCTGGTTCTGTAAGAGCTGATTGATGTGTGACTTGGCAGCCTCGTACTCTGAGGGAGGAATGCGTCTGTACCTCTGCCGGACCGGAACTTCATCCAACAGGGGAATGTCATGAGAAACCAAATTAGTGCATCCCAAGTCACCCTCATGAGCCGAAAAGACAGAGCTATACTTCTGTAGAAGTGACTGAACCTGCTGTTGTTCAGTTTCTGTCAGTTCAGACAAGTCAACAGGTTCAATCAAGCTCTGCTCTGAAGTAGAAGCCACCTGAGAAGAAATTGTAGCACCAGGACTTATTTCTATCACATCAGGGGGTAGGCTAACCACTTCAGTTTGACTCAACACACCAAGGCGAGTTCGGGGATAAAGTACAACATCAGTAGTTCCCACATTTAAGACTGGAACATAAACAGTGCCGTGCACAGCCTGAATGAGACATGGCGAGGCCAATAAGCCAACTGGTAGGCCAGACTCTGGGGGCTCGAACAATAAAACCTGACCAGTAAATTGTTCAGGGCAGGTTGCAGCTACAAATTTCATAACCCCACCAGTTATCCTCACAGCTCGAGGGCCCCGGACCTTAACAGCACCAGCTAACAGCACTGGGGACTTAGTTGCTGCTTGGTGACACTGCTGCAGAGCTTCCACAACTGGACCAGGAGACTTTGTAACTGAAGGCAAGTCAAAGAACGAACCACCATGTGCCCCAAAGAGTTCTTGGTAAATGCGCTGAATTATGTTCATTCCCAAAATGCCAGGAACTGAAGAACCAACATTAGGGGGATCTTTAACCACAAGAATCCCACAATGCGGAAGCACCTTATCACAAAGATTAACATCCAACTCTAGATAGCCAATGTATGGGATGGAAAGACCATTGGCTGCCCGGAGCTGCAACCAATGACATGACTGAAGGCAATCACGCCCCAATGATGCAAAATGTTCCTGGAAACAGCTCTCAGTGATGGTCGACACCATGGAACCTGTGTCTACTAAACAAGTCACAGAGATACCGCCCATAACAACATCAATGACTGGACAAGTTGCCAACAATTTTGATGTGGCTGCTGGTTGCGAGCCTGCTATTCCCCCTCCTGAGTTGTGGCTCAACAGCTCAGTGGGTGCTAGTTTTCCGTCCGGTTAACTGGCCTGACCACAGAGTCAACCTTGGCACGGACCCGCTCACCATCACACTCTCTGGCAAAGTGACCCGGCCGTTGACACCTGTGGCAGACCACTGAACCCGGACGAGGAGACCGTTCCCGTGGGGAAGAAGTCTGAAACGAAGCAATACACTGGGTGAGCTGATTAATCTGTTCCTGTTGCTGTTTTAGAAGTTCCCTTAACTCATCGAGCTCAGGGCGGGCAGCAGTAGATGGAGCCAGCCGGGAGCTACCATAAACCCCATACTGCCGCCCATAGGTGGATGGGAGAGAATGACTACGCTCCCTAACACCACCTGGAAACCCTTGTCTCTCCCACCTAATTGCCTCCCCACGCACCTCCAGCAAGGTGGCAGCGGGATGACCCCGAACGTACCGTTTCAGTTCCCGACGAAGAGCACTGTCTAACACTTGCTCTACAAACTGGTCACGCAGCAGAATATCAGCATTCAGCAACCCATCAGGAGCATTCTGCTTTACTGGCTCCATAAGGGCCATCAAAGCTAAGGAAAACTGCAACAGTGTTTCTTCCTCTTGCTGCTTCCTAGAAAAGAATGCATGTTGGAGAGTTATATATGACTCAGTGCAACCATACAACTCCCTCAAAATAGCCAAGATTTTAGTTGGGTCATTCCTCTCTGCATCAGTGCGGTACTTTATTTCCTCCCTTGCTTCTCCCTCTAAATGATCGAAAAGAAAGAAAGCCTCATCAGCCGCTGACAAATGGCGAGCCCGAATACATGATTGGGCCTCTTCAGTCCACTCACCGATCCCAATGCCAGTCCCACCACTGAACATGGGACACCGTCGGTCCCTGGGCACAACCACCAACCGCTCAGAAGCTACAGCGCCAGCCGGCATGACACCACCAACCACCGCCGGGGAAGAAGCGGCGCCCGGCAAACCCCCAACCGTCACACTCTGCCAACCCACTCCCTCCACCGGCCGCTGTGCCCCCTCCTCCATGCCTGCAGGGAAGAAAAAGAGAGAAAAGTAAAAAAAGAGAAAGGAATTTTTTTTTTTTTTTTTACTCTTTTAGAAAATAAACCCCAAACCCACAATTAGGTCTTCTCTTGGACCACTACTGCTGTCTTGTCCTACCACAAAATAAAACCACACCCAACAATAAAAGACTTAAACATAAAAAAAAATATATATATATATATATAAAAAAAAGTCTGTTCAATGGTGTGGTGTGGTGCTCTGGTGTAAATCCTTCCAGCAACGCCAAATGTGACCAGAAGGTGGAGCTCTTGCTCTTTTAAATTATACACCAGAACACCAGAACAGACTTTTGCAAAGTTAAAATATTTAATAAAACAGTTTCAATAAAACAATCCTTTTAAAACCAAGGTTTCCAGTCCATCACTCAGTCCTTTAAAAGAAGGAAGACTCAAATAATGGAAAACACTTTGGAACCATAACCGGTCGTTGTCGTCTTCCAGTTCAAGAGCTCTTCAACGGAGTGATGTGATGCCCTGCCCCCAACACCTGCCCGACCAGTCCAGGTTTTGATGAGAGTGGGCCGAACAACCAGGGAAAGACAGGACAAGACAGCAGAGTGTCCACAGCGCTGCAACTCCAAAACAGTAAAAGCTGGTGCCTAAAACAGAAAACCCATTATTGTGGATTCAGGATAAAATTAAGTCTAAATTGCAGGCAGCTTACCCAGAGGTGGAAACACAGCCAAACCAGGGAGGAAACAGGTCAGCAGGTGAGGACCAAAAGGAAGCCGCACGCTACAACAACCCACAGCCACAGCCGGCAACGCCAGCAGAACAACACTGCAGAAACGCACGACAGGTGTAACACCCCAAAAGCCCAACACGATCCCAGTAACTGATTGAAAAACTGGCACTTACGATCTCAGATGAGCAGATCCAGAACACAAGCAAAATAAAGCAGCCGACTGTAGTGAAGGAAACAAAGATACTCGCACCCCACAGCAGCCTGCTCAATATAAAGGCATCTGCCCCGCCCATCAATCAACGGTGTGCAAATGGCTACACCTGCTCCACAGGGTGGAGGGGGGGGGTGTGGTGGAACACCATCTCACCACAGCATAGTGTAAAGTAAATTCACAATTATGTATTTATTTGTACGTGTCAATTGTACACTTTTGTTTATAACTATCAATAATTAAACATGGTTCACTACTACACTGGAAATTATTGAATTTTTACCTGCCAACCAGGTGAAGACTTTCAGTGATCTTCTCCACTTCCTCAAAGGATATTTTTCCAGATGCCAGAGAGAGGGGCTGAAGGTGAAAGAGCCAGTTTTCCTCTGAGAAACCACTTCTGGACATAACTGATGGCAGTGTTTAAGAAGGCTGTAAAGTCCTGCCTGGCCACACCAGCTTCAGATGGCAAGAGACGCTGCAGCTTTTGCTGTTCGCTTTGTAGCCATTATCATTCACGCGTTCCAGCCACACATGTTCCTTTTCCCACTCGACTCTGTATTTTTGCAGCCGTTTCTTTTTATTCCTGGAGGGAGTAGTCAGGCTCGAAGGTGATCTATGTTCACTGTTTAAATCCCCTGAATGTTTGCCGCTCCTGTCCATAATGCTGCCTTCTTCTTCAAATCCTGTCGCTGCCGTGTCTTCCGTAAACTGCCAAGACTGGACCAATGAGATGAGCCGGATTCTGTAGTTTCAATCACGTGTGTAAAAGGCTGTCAGCTCATTGGTCACAGAGCAGAGCGGCTTCTTAACCATAAAAATCGACATAAAGTGCATCATTATTTATCAACTCCATTGACGCTGAGAGAATAGTTTTGATTCTCACGATATTACGGGACAAAGTGCGTCCCGCTACAGATCAATAAGGGACGCGTACATTTGTTTCTAAATACGGGACAATTCCGTTTTTCAAGGGACGGTTGGCAACCCTAGTTAAGAAAATTTCACAGTGAGCATACGTAGCGATTTTGGTAGCGAGTACAGTTAGTAGCAGTAGCATTTTTCTTAGCATCAAGCTAACGAGCGAGAAAATGGCATTGAAGCGGTCCAGCGCATCTGCTGGTGCAAGCGCACCAAAGAAGAGGAAGGCGATTAGTTTGGAGATGAAGTTGGACATTATAAGACGGGCCGACAGGGGAGAAACAACATTGTCAATCTGCAAAGCGCTCAACCTGGTGAGTTCCATGGTTAGCACCATAAAAGCGGACAAAGAGCGCATTTTGCAGACTGTGAGAGGCAGTGCACCCATGAAATCGACAGTCATCACAAAGCAGTGCACGGGTATAATAACGGAAGTGGAGCAACTGTTAGGTAATGAATTTTTTTTATTTTTTATGTATCTGTAATGTACAGTTACTTCATCTGTTAACCCACCTGTCTTTTCCTGAACGACTTTTAGTGCTTTGGATTGAAGACTATGCACAAAGACTCATTCCGTTAAAGCTGCTATATGTAATTTTCTTAGAAATATTTTCAACAGGGAAAAGCATTCTGCTCCCTCCCCCTCAGAGCCATATATGGCTCTGCCCCCCCCCTCCCCCATGGTCTGTTGAACTTAAGATCAGCTCCGCCTCCACTGCATGTCCTCTCGGAGCCGCTGCATATTCTGTGTTTATATGTTAATAGAACGTTCTAAAAAATAAAATAAAACCATGGAGCGCTGGTCCAGCACACCAGAAGACCAGGAAATATGCAGAGCCTCGGGCAGCCACATTGAACCCTAGTTTAATTCGCTCGTGACAATTTCATTTCCTCATTCATTCCAGTCAGCGGAGGGAGCGGAGTGGAGCGAGGAGGAAGCGATTATTTGACTTTTGGCAAAAAAAAAAGTCCAGAAAAGGGATGAAGAAGGAGAATTTAATACATTTGTGTCACATACAAAACAGTTTTGCATCGCTTTGCAATTCTTTGAATGAGAACTGTGAGGATTGTGGTTACACAGCCCACCTTGTGTTATATCAGAGTCAGAGTCAGAGAGAATTTATTGTCATTTGCACCGCATGTAGTACATGTGTTGAAAACGAGATTATGTACACAGGGTCCCAGTTACATCCAACAACAAATGCAAGAGAAAAACAATAATAACATCTAGGATTAACTAAGAGAGACATCAGCTAGTAATACACTAAGCCCTAATGTAGTAGAAAAACATCATTATAAACAGCAGCACGAACATGAGCAGATGGTCACAGATGAACGCAGCAACAAGAAACAGATCAGTATCAGTATGATGTGACATTTTGCAGTGTTTATTCTTATTATTTATTTATTCATGAGTCTGACAGCCTCAGGGTAGAAGCTGTTTCTCAGTCTAGTGGTTCTACATTTGATGCTCCTCAACCTCCGTCCCGAGGGGAGTGGTGCAAAGAGTGAGTGTGCTGGGTGAGTGAGGTCTTTCATGATGCAGGTGGCTCTTTTTCTGCATCTGGAGGTGTAAATGTCTGTGATGGTGGGGAGACTGACTCCCACAGACTTCTGTGCAGCCTTCACCACTCTCTGTAGAGCTTTTCTCTCTGCAACTGTGCAGCCTCCATGCCACACGTTGATGCTGGAGCACAGGACGCTCTCCACTGCACACCTGTAGAACGAGGTGAGGACTGGGCTTCTCAGACCGGCTCGTCTCAGCCGTCTGAGGAAGTAGAGTCTCTGATGACCTTTCTTGATCAGGCTGGTGGTGTTGTTGCTCCAGCTGAGGTTATCATTCATGTGTACACCCAGGTATTTGTAGCTGGAGACCACCTCCACCGCAGATCCACCTATATACAGTGGGGTGTGGGTGTGTTTGTTCCTTCTGAAGTCCACAATCATCTCCTTCGTCTTCTTCACATTCATGTGAAGGTTGTTCTCTTTGCACCAGCTCTCCAGATGTTCCACCTCCTGTCTGTAGCTGGATTCATCATTATCTGTGATGCATCCCACCACAGCTGTATCATCTGCAAACTTAACAATATGACAGCCTGGATGTGTGGCTGTACAATCATATGTGAGCAGAGTGAACAGAAGAGGGCTCAGCACACATCCCTGAGGAGAGCCAGTGCTGAGGGTGATGGTGGAGGAGGAGAAGTTGTGGATCTTCACGGACTGTGGTCTGTCTGTTAAGAAGTCTAAGACCCAGTTACAAATAGAGGGGCTTAGTCCAAGTGTGGATAGTTTGTCTATCAGAGTTTGGGGGATCATGGTGTTGAAGGCAGATGTGAAGTCCACAAAGAGCAGACGCACGTATGAGTCCTTCTGATCCAGGTGGGTGAGAGCAGTGTGGACCACGGAGGAGATGGCGTCCTCTGTTGATCGGTTCTCACGGTATGCATATTGATGAGGGTCCTCATTGATGTTGACGGCTGTCTTGATGTGGGACATGACCAGTTTCTCAAAACATTTAGCGACTATCGGGGTGAGAGCCACCGGTCTGTAGTCATTCAGACCAGTCACTGTGGAGCTTTTTGGGACTGGGATGATGGTGGCGGTCTTCAGGCAGGTGGGAACTGACTCCAGTGCAAGTGAGGTGGTGAAGATGTCAGCCAGCACCTCACAGAGCTGGTCCGCACATTCCTTTGTTTTGTTTATTTGTTTAATGTTTAGTCCACCTTGTGTTGTAAGTTCCCTTCTCTTAGTTTCTGTGTTCTGTAATGTTTTCCTGGTATGTCATTCTGTGTTCTGCAATGTTTGTCTCCATCTGGTGTTGTGTCTCTGTTCCTGCTCTCCCTGGTTTTTCTGGTCTGTCAGTTCCTCATTTTCCTCTTATGGTTTTCACCTGTGTCCTCACAGGTGTTGTCTCATTTGTCATGTGTATATAAGTCATTTCCTGTGTGTTGTCCAGTGTCGCGTCATCGTTGGGTCTCCCCTGATGTCTCCTGTTTTTGCTCCTGTCTCCCAAGAGTGAGTTTGCTGCACTGTCAGCCTTATGATTTGTTATCATTAAATATATATTCTTTGTAACTCCTGGCTCCCTGTGAGAGTTCTTGTCTACATTTGGGTTCTGTCCTGCCAGTAAACCCTGACAGTATGACGCAACCCTCTTTGAACCCAGCAGACAAGTGCTTCCTCTCCAGGCTGTCTGAGGAGGAATTTCAGCAGCTCTGTGAACCTGTCCGGTGGTTTGTGGACTCAGGCTCCTACAACCTGTGGGAGAGGTGGGTTGCAACAAACAGACTGCTTGATATATTTCTCCGTCTACCTGAACTATGTGGTACACCTGGTATGGGGGAGATCCTGGATGCATCGCTGGCAGTAGCAGAGTGGTTGGGGCCGCTCGTCCGATCCGGTGCTGTCAGTCCTCCTACACCAACCCGTTTTGAACCCATAGACCCAGATCTCAACCATTCAGACACCATAGACTCGGTTTCAGTATGTTTTTCTTCACCTGCCTGTTCTGCTTCGCCCTCACCGTCTGGTCCTGGACTGCGCCGCCGCCGCCGCCGACAGAGAGGTCCTGCTGACCCAGCCTCAGTACAAGTGGCTGATTTGCCCGCAGCCGGTCCTGAGCCTGCAGCCGGTCTTGAGCTTGCAGCTCCAGTGTCTACAGAGGGTACAGTTTCCACAGTTTCCACAGTTTCCACAGTGTCTCCGGCTTCTGCCACAGAGGGCATCGTTTCCCCAGCTTCTACAGATGGTGCTGTATCTCCAGGACTGGCTCCCACGCCAGCACTCCGGGCCGTCGCTCAATGATATCGACGACGTCCCGCCGCTCGACGACATTGACGACGTCCCGCCGCTCGACTAAGCCGACGATGTCTCGACGCTCGACGAAGACGACAACGTCTCGACGCTCGACGAAGCCGACGACGTCTCGACGCTCGACGAAGCCGACGACGTCTCGCCTCTCGACGACGGCGTCTCGCCGCTCGACGAAGCCGACGGCGTCTCGCCCCTCGACGAAGCCGACGGCGTCTCGCCGCTCGACGAAGCCGACGGCTTCTCGCCGCTCGACGAAGCCGACGGCGTCTCGCCGCTCGACGAAGCCGACGGCGTCTCCCCGCCTGACTGCGTCTCCTCGCCTGCGGTCTCTACAGATGACGACTCGCTCGCAGTCTCAACAAATGACGACTCGCTCGCAGTCTCGACAGATGACGACTCGCTCGCAGTCTCGACAGATGATGACTCGCTCGCAGTTTCGACAGATGACGACTCACTCGCAATCACGACAGATGGCTCCTCGCTCGCAGTCACGACAGATGGCTTCTCGCTCGCAGTCACGACAGATGGCTCCTCGCTCGTAGTCACGACAGATGGCTCCTCGATCGCAGTCATGACAGATGGCTCCTCGCTTGCAGTCACGACTGATGGCTCCTCGCTCGCAGTCACGACTGATGGCTCCTCGCTTGCAGTCACGACTGATGGCTCCTCGCTCGTAGTCACGACTGATGGCTCCTCGCTCGCAGTCACGACTGATGACTCCTCGCTCGCAGTCACGACTGATGGCTCCTCGCTCGCAGTCACGACTGATGGCTCCTCGCTCGCAGTCACGACTGATGGCTCCTCGCTCGCAGTCATGACTGATGGCTCCTCGCCTGCAGACTCGACGGTGGTCTCCTCGGCTGCAGACTCGACAGATGACCACTCGCCCGTTGCAGAAGCATCGCCCACAGACTCTTCGGCTGCTGAAGCCTCGCCTGACGATGCTTCTTCTGGTTCCTCGTCTTCTGGTTCCTTGTCTTCTGGTTCCTCGTCTTCTGGTTCCTCGTCTTCTGGTTCCTCGTCTCCTGGGTTCTAGTCTCCTGGTCCTTCAGCTCCTGGCTCTCCGGCTCCTGGTTCCGGCTCTTCGTCAACCGACGTAGACGCCCCGACCTCTACAGAGGGTCCCAGCGTGGGTTAGGAGCGTGAGAAGTGAGAAGTTCTGTTTTTATTGGCTGGTTAAAACTCTGTTTTTATTGGCTGGTTAAGGACGGGTCACTCTGTGTTTTTATAAATGCTGATAGAGAAGCAAGGGGACTATAGTTTTTTTCAGAGATTACATTGTCTAACATCAGTCTGTCAGGAGATAGTGACAGAGTGAAGAAATATGTTAAAAAATATTGTTAGAAAAGTTACAGACTGTACTACAAAACTACATACTGAACCTTTAAGTTTAATGGTAATTCAAGAAAAAGCTAGAAAGGTCTACGAGGATCTGAAACGAGAGATGGGGGAGGGCAGTAACGTGCCCGAATTCACTGCGTCACGTGGGTGGTTCAATCGCTTCAGACAGAGGGCAGATTTTCATAACAAGGTTAGTGAAACATTTTATCTGTTCAGACCTGTTCAGTGTGCTTTGACCTTTATAACAGTGGAACAATGACCTTTATAACAGTCTAACATGACATTTGTTTGAGCTTTACAACAGTTTACACATCTGCCTTTTCAGTTTGATATGACCTTTAAAACAATGTGACAAGACCTTTTCAGTGTGCTTTGACCTTTAAAACAGTCTAACATCACCTTTCTTATTTTTACATGACATTTTAAGTGTGAAATGATGTTTAAAACAGTTTGCACATCTGCCTTTTCAGTTTGATATGGCCTTTAAAACAGTGTGACAAGACCTTTTCAGTCTGCTTTGACCTTTAAAACAGTCTAACATCACCTTTCTTATTTTTACATGACATTTTAAGTGTGAAATGATGTTTAAAACAGTTTGCACATCTGCCTTTTCAGTTTTACATGGCCTTTAAAACAATGTGACAAGAACTTTTCAGTGTGCTTTGACCTTTATACAGTAACAGTCTAACATCACCTTTCTTATTTTTACATGGCATTTTAAGTGTGAAATGATGTTTAAAACAGTTTACACATCTGCCTTTTCAGTTTGATATGGCTTTTAAAACAGTATGACAAGACCTTTTCAGTGTGTGCTTTGACCTTTATAACAGTCTAACAATTACCTTTATAACAGTTTAACATGACATTTGTTTGAGCTTTACAACAGTTTAATGTACACATCTGCCTTTTCAGTTTGATATGGCCTTTAAAACAGTGTGACAAGACCTTTTCAGTGTGCTTTTACCTTTATAACAGTCTAACATGACCTTTGTTATTTTTACATGACATTTTAAGTGTGAAATGAGCTTTAAAACAGTGTAACATGTGGTTAATCTGGTCCTTTGTGTGTTTCTTTTCATCAGGAGAGGCAGCGAGTGGGGATGTGGAGGCAGCACGGGTCTTCCCGGACAAATTGGCAGAGATAATAAGGGAGGGGGATACACGGCGCAGCAGGTGTCCAACGCTGATGAGACAGGGCTGTTTTCGAAGAGGTTGCCCGACTGACCCTACATCAGCAGGGAAGAAAGAACAGCACTCGGGCACAAAGTGGAAGAAAGAGCGTATCACGTTGTTGTTCGGAGCAAATGCCACGGGCGATTGCCAGTTAAAGCCGCTGTTGGTAAACCAGTTTGAGAACCCCAGGGCCTTCCGGAACGTTGATAAGAAGACACTTCCAGTTTATTGGACCTCCAACCGGAAGGCCTGGGTTACACTGGAGGTGTTCGAGAAGTGGTTTATCAACCATTTTGTCGAAGACGTGAAGTGCTTCTGCACCGCACATCCTGCTGGTGTTGGATAATGCTCCGGGTCACCCCACCAATTTAACTGACCTCAACCGAAACGTGAGGGTGGTCTACATGCCACCGAACACAACCTCCCTCATTCAGCCCATGGACCAGGGGGTTATCAGCCCGTTCAAGGCCTACTACCTCCAGAGGGTCATCCGTGATGCTTTGGAGGCAACATATAAGGGCCCAGAAGTCACACTCAAGGACTTCTGGAAGGAGTATAACATCCTCCATGTTGTGCATCACATTGGTCACTCCTAGGCTCAGGTGAGGCAGAGCACACTCAAGGGGATGTGGAAGAAACTCTGCCCTTAGCTGGCACCAGCTGCTTCACCTGAGTCTGAGGACACAGTGGCCAGTGTGATCCAGAGTGTGGTGGAGATGAGCAGGAAAATGCAGTTGGAAATCGACGAGGACGACGTCCAGGAGTTGCTGACTGAACAAGGTGAGGAGCTTTCTACAGAGGACCTTCAGGCGCTGGAGAGACAGATCATGGAGGAGGAGGAGCAGCATCAAGACAGGCCAAGCCCTCTAGCAAAGGTTTTCACCAGGCAGCAGTGGGCCAAGGTCTTCCGGATGCAGCAGGAGGTGTTGGACATGTTGGAGGCGTAGGACGCTGATGGGGAGAGGTTTGCCAGGGTCTTCAGAGCTGTCCTTGATGATCTGGCTTGTTACCGGCAGATCCTGGAGGACAAGAAACATGAGGTAGTGCAAAGCACCATGCTGCAGTTTATGAGGAAGGGCCCTACAGCGCCTCCAGGATCTGCTGGAGCAATAGAAGAAATGCCATCCACCTCTGTTGCTGCAAGCCAGGAGTCAATGGACAGCTCACTCTCTCCCCAGTAACCATCCCTCCCTCCCCTGCACCCCTCCCCAAAGGTAATGAAATGTTGTTTTTATTTTTATTGTATGTTTTGTTTTATGTTACTGTACAGTACAGTTACTTCATCTGTTAACCTACCTGTCTGTTCATGTCCACAGACGTCTCCTCCTCCTCTCCACTCCAGTCAGCCAGCCATCCTCTGCAGGGCCGGATTAACAACCCCAGGGGCCCCTGGGCACCGAAGCTCACAGGGCCCCCTCCCTAACCAAACACCCATTTTACTATA
>JBBPBX010057919.1:0-13511 GCA_038048925.1 Garcialebias charrua
TCCTGCTCGTTCCAAAGGCCGCGGGGGTTCTGGTTTCTGCAGATCGCTCCCCATCCTGTTTTTGAGGCATCCGTCGGGATGACTACACGGGACGACACCCTTCCCAGTGAGACCCCTTCCGTGAAAATGGACATATCTCTCCAAGGTTCCAGGGCCTTTAGACACTCTGGGTCTATCTTAAACTTTCCTGCTTGGTTAGGCAGAGCTGGTTGTATTTGTTGGTTTAACCATAACTGTATGGCCCGCATTTTCAATAATGCACGTGACACACAAGGAATGGCTATGGAAGAGGCCTTACAGGCGTTGGCATGTTTTCACAGGGATCCGTTGGTCCAACTTAAATTTTCCTAGGCAATGGCAAATGGAGGAAACTCTTTCCTTTGAGAGCCATGCTCTGTATTGGACAGTGTCAATCTGTACACCCAGAAATACGGTAACCCGTGACGGAGTCAGATCACTTTTCTGTAGGTTTATGACAAAACCGAGAGACTCCAGGTGAGAGATCACCTTAAGGGAGTGTGACAGCGCCTGCCTTCTGCTTCCAGCCAGAATTAGCAGGTCGTCCAGGTAATTCAAGACCCTGAGTCCTTGATTCCTAAGAGGGGTCAGGGCTGCATCCAGACATTTAGTAAATGTACGCGGAGCAGTCTTTAAACCGAAGGGTAAGGCTTTGAATTCATAAGCGTTTCCTTCAAACGCAAAACGGAGGAACTTTCTGTGTCTCCTCCACACGCCTATATGGAAGTAGACGGCTTTCAAATCCATTGTACATGCGTAGTCTCCTGGTCTCATAGACTGGAGAACTTGCTGCAGTGTAAGCATCTTGAACTTGAAAGTTTTTATTCTTTTATTGAGAGTCCTGAGATCCAGAATCGGTATCAAGGAACCAAAGGTGGGCACATGAACGCTATGTAACGCTAATGCGCTAATCCGCTTACAGTGGACCTAATGTTTTTGTCAGCGTAACAGCAGTTTGACTAATTTGCATAATTCATGAGCGGATTTGTGCTTTCTAAGATTAAAATTCAGCACCGTTAATAACAATATATTTGAAAGACTTCATTTTCTTAAACAACTGAGCTGTAAATGTTTCACAACATGGATGATCTATCCAACAGCACCCCTCGCCTACGACCAGAAGTAATGAGAGGATATAGCCTTCCTGCTAGTTGATTTCAGTCACGGTTCTGATCCCACAATGCTTTGTGTCTGCTTACATACCAGGAAGACAATGGTTACAACTCCTATCCTAGCAAAAACAGTTAGCGTTTGTAATCCAGAGACTAAAATTTTGTATGTATTGATTTATTTTACTTTAAAATAGGAGCTCCTTTTAAAAAAGAAAGAAGAAGTTTAAACGCTGGAGCTCTATCCACCTCTTTTTCCAAAAGCTCACAGGGGCAGCCATGACAGTCCTGTCCCGTCCCCTCCCAGGAGCTTCAGGTTGAGTCTACGCTAAATCGACTGTAGAACCGGGGACTCCGTAGACAGCCAATCAGCGGGGATCAGCTTCCTTGAAGCTGATTGGCTGTCTACGGTCCCCGGTTCTACGGTCGATTGCACCAGCGTAGACTGGCAGTGAATGTGTGTGTGTGTGTTGCGACACGCTTGTACTCGCCGACAGGCGGTCACGTGGTTCCCGCAGCTGTAGTTAAAGAAGCAGCTCGTTGCCAGTTAAGTTTGAGCAGAGACTGACGCAACAGAACACAAAAATCAACTTTTCTTACTTTGTCCGGCGTCTTTCAGTAATTATTGAGCAGTAACAAACTTATTACTTAACTGATTATTGATTATTTCACTGACTGTGTTTTATTAAAGCATTTTTAGACGTGGCAGATGCTTTTATCATTACAGTGAAACAAGACTGTAAACACATTTGTTAGAAGAAATGGAAAAAAATGTCTATGCAATACAATGATCAATATAAGACAAGAAAGTTAATTCTCAATAGTCCAGGTATCAAATCCGCTCATTCTCAATCAGTTCATCTGGACAGTTTCTTTTTAGCAGAAACGTTTCACCCTCACTCCAGAGGGCTTCCTCAGTCAGAGTAGTCCAAAGCACACTGAAGTTAACCCACCAAGTAAGCAACTTATGTGGACCAACCAGTTTGCTGTAGCCAAGATGGTTTCTGGGGGCGTGTCCCTCGTCGACTCCTCCCAGGCAGGCAGACATGTCCAAAGTGGTTCAAGACAAGAAAGTTAATTCTCAATAGTCCAGGTATCAAATCCGCTCATTCTCAATCAGTTCATCTGGACAGTTTCTTTTTAGCAGAAACGTTTCACCCTCACTCCAGAGGGCTTCCTCAGTCAGAGTAGTCCAAAGCACACTGAAGTTAACCCACCAAGTAAGCAACTTATGTGGACCAACCAGTTTGCTGTAGCCAAGATGGTTTCTGGGGGCGTGTCCCTCGTCGACTCCTCCCAGGCAGGCAGACATGTCCAAAGTGGTTCAAGACAAGAAAGTTAATTCTCAATAGTCCAGGTATCAAATCCGCTCATTCTCAATCAGTTCATCTGGACAGTTTCTTTTTAGCAGAAACGTTTCACCCTCACTCCAGAGGGCTTCCTCAGTCAGAGTAGTCCAAAGCACACTGAAGTTAACCCACCAAGTAAGCAACTTATGTGGACCAACCAGTTTGCTGTAGCCAAGATGGTTTCTGGGGGCGTGTCCCTCGTCGACTCCTCCCAGGCAGGCAGACATGTCCAAAGTGGTTCAAGACAAGAAAGTTAATTCTCAATAGTCCAGGTATCAAATCCGCTCATTCTCAATCAGTTCATCTGGACAGTTTCTTTTTAGCAGAAACGTTTCACCCTCACTCCAGAGGGCTTCCTCAGTCAGAGTAGTCCAAAGCACACTGAAGTTAACCCACCAAGTAAGCAACTTATGTGGACCAACCAGTTTGCTGTAGCCAAGATGGTTTCTGGGGGCGTGTCCCTCGTCGACTCCTCCCAGGCAGGCAGACATGTCCAAAGTGGTTCAAGACAAGAAAGTTAATTCTCAATAGTCCAGGTATCAAATCCGCTCATTCTCAATCAGTTCATCTGGACAGTTTCTTTTTAGCAGAAACGTTTCACCCTCACTCCAGAGGGCTTCCTCAGTCAGAGTAGTCCAAAGCACACTGAAGTTAACCCACCAAGTAAGCAACTTATGTGGACCAACCAGTTTGCTGTAGCCAAGATGGTTTCTGGGGGCGTGTCCCTCGTCGACTCCTCCCAGGCAGGCAGACATGTCCAAAGTGGTTCAAGACAAGAAAGTTAATTCTCAATAGTCCAGGTATCAAATCCGCTCATTCTCAATCAGTTCATCTGGACAGTTTCTTTTTAGCAGAAACGTTTCACCCTCACTCCAGAGGGCTTCCTCAGTCAGAGTAGTCCAAAGCACACTGAAGTTAACCCACCAAGTAAGCAACTTATGTGGACCAACCAGTTTGCTGTAGCCATGGACATGTCTGCCTGCCTGGGAGGAGTCGACGAGGGACACGCCCCCAGAAACCATCTTGGCTACAGCAAACTGGTTGGTCCACATAAGTTGCTTACTTGGTGGGTTAACTTCAGTGTGCTTTGGACTACTCTGACTGAGGAAGCCCTCTGGAGTGAGGGTGAAACGTTTCTGCTAAAAAGAAACTGTCCAGATGAACTGATTGAGAATGAGCGGATTTGATACCTGGACTATTGAGAATTAACTTTCTTGTCTTGAACCACTTTGGACATGTCTGCCTGCCTGGGAGGAGTCGACGAGGGACACGCCCCCAGAAACCATCTTGGCTACAGCAAACTGGTTGGTCCACATAAGTTGCTTACTTGGTGGGTTAACTTCAGTGTGCTTTGGACTACTCTGACTGAGGAAGCCCTCTGGAGTGAGGGTGAAACGTTTCTGCTAAAAAGAAACTGTCCAGATGAACTGATTGAGAATGAGCGGATTTGATACCTGGACTATTGAGAATTAACTTTCTTGTCTTGAACCACTTTGGACATGTCTGCCTGCCTGGGAGGAGTCGACGAGGGACACGCCCCCAGAAACCATCTTGGCTACAGCAAACTGGTTGGTCCACATAAGTTGCTTACTTGGTGGGTTAACTTCAGTGTGCTTTGGACTACTCTGACTGAGGAAGCCCTCTGGAGTGAGGGTGAAACGTTTCTGCTAAAAAGAAACTGTCCAGATGAACTGATTGAGAATGAGCGGATTTGATACCTGGACTATTGAGAATTAACTTTCTTGTCTTGAACCACTTTGGACATGTCTGCCTGCCTGGGAGGAGTCGACGAGGGACACGCCCCCAGAAACCATCTTGGCTACAGCAAACTGGTTGGTCCACATAAGTTGCTTACTTGGTGGGTTAACTTCAGTGTGCTTTGGACTACTCTGACTGAGGAAGCCCTCTGGAGTGAGGGTGAAACGTTTCTGCTAAAAAGAAACTGTCCAGATGAACTGATTGAGAATGAGCGGATTTGATACCTGGACTATTGAGAATTAACTTTCTTGTCTTGAACCACTTTGGACATGTCTGCCTGCCTGGGAGGAGTCGACGAGGGACACGCCCCCAGAAACCATCTTGGCTACAGCAAACTGGTTGGTCCACATAAGTTGCTTACTTGGTGGGTTAACTTCAGTGTGCTTTGGACTACTCTGACTGAGGAAGCCCTCTGGAGTGAGGGTGAAACGTTTCTGCTAAAAAGAAACTGTCCAGATGAACTGATTGAGAATGAGCGGATTTGATACCTGGACTATTGAGAATTAACTTTCTTGTCTTGAACCACTTTGGACATGTCTGCCTGCCTGGGAGGAGTCGACGAGGGACACGCCCCCAGAAACCATCTTGGCTACAGCAAACTGGTTGGTCCACATAAGTTGCTTACTTGGTGGGTTAACTTCAGTGTGCTTTGGACTACTCTGACTGAGGAAGCCCTCTGGAGTGAGGGTGAAACGTTTCTGCTAAAAAGAAACTGTCCAGATGAACTGATTGAGAATGAGCGGATTTGATACCTGGACTATTGAGAATTAACTTTCTTGTCTTGAACCACTTTGGACATGTCTGCCTGCCTGGGAGGAGTCGACGAGGGACACGCCCCCAGAAACCATCTTGGCTACAGCAAACTGGTTGGTCCACATAAGTTGCTTACTTGGTGGGTTAACTTCAGTGTGCTTTGGACTACTCTGACTGAGGAAGCCCTCTGGAGTGAGGGTGAAACGTTTCTGCTAAAAAGAAACTGTCCAGATGAACTGATTGAGAATGAGCGGATTTGATACCTGGACTATTGAGAATTAACTTTCTTGTCTTGAACCACTTTGGACATGTCTGCCTGCCTGGGAGGAGTCGACGAGGGACACGCCCCCAGAAACCATCTTGGCTACAGCAAACTGGTTGGTCCACATAAGTTGCTTACTTGGTGGGTTAACTTCAGTGTGCTTTGGACTACTCTGACTGAGGAAGCCCTCTGGAGTGAGGGTGAAACGTTTCTGCTAAAAAGAAACTGTCCAGATGAACTGATTGAGAATGAGCGGATTTGATACCTGGACTATTGAGAATTAACTTTCTTGTCTTGAACCACTTTGGACATGTCTGCCTGCCTGGGAGGAGTCGACGAGGGACACGCCCCCAGAAACCATCTTGGCTACAGCAAACTGGTTGGTCCACATAAGTTGCTTACTTGGTGGGTTAACTTCAGTGTGCTTTGGACTACTCTGACTGAGGAAGCCCTCTGGAGTGAGGGTGAAACGTTTCTGCTAAAAAGAAACTGTCCAGATGAACTGATTGAGAATGAGCGGATTTGATACCTGGACTATTGAGAATTAACTTTCTTGTCTTGAACCACTTTGGACATGTCTGCCTGCCTGGGAGGAGTCGACGAGGGACACGCCCCCAGAAACCATCTTGGCTACAGCAAACTGGTTGGTCCACATAAGTTGCTTACTTGGTGGGTTAACTTCAGTGTGCTTTGGACTACTCTGACTGAGGAAGCCCTCTGGAGTGAGGGTGAAACGTTTCTGCTAAAAAGAAACTGTCCAGATGAACTGATTGAGAATGAGCGGATTTGATACCTGGACTATTGAGAATTAACTTTCTTGTCTTGAACCACTTTGGACATGTCTGCCTGCCTGGGAGGAGTCGACGAGGGACACGCCCCCAGAAACCATCTTGGCTACAGCAAACTGGTTGGTCCACATAAGTTGCTTACTTGGTGGGTTAACTTCAGTGTGCTTTGGACTACTCTGACTGAGGAAGCCCTCTGGAGTGAGGGTGAAACGTTTCTGCTAAAAAGAAACTGTCCAGATGAACTGATTGAGAATGAGCGGATTTGATACCTGGACTATTGAGAATTAACTTTCTTGTCTTGAACCACTTTGGACATGTCTGCCTGCCTGGGAGGAGTCGACGAGGGACACGCCCCCAGAAACCATCTTGGCTACAGCAAACTGGTTGGTCCACATAAGTTGCTTACTTGGTGGGTTAACTTCAGTGTGCTTTGGACTACTCTGACTGAGGAAGCCCTCTGGAGTGAGGGTGAAACGTTTCTGCTAAAAAGAAACTGTCCAGATGAACTGATTGAGAATGAGCGGATTTGATACCTGGACTATTGAGAATTAACTTTCTTGTCTTGAACCACTTTGGACATGTCTGCCTGCCTGGGAGGAGTCGACGAGGGACACGCCCCCAGAAACCATCTTGGCTACAGCAAACTGGTTGGTCCACATAAGTTGCTTACTTGGTGGGTTAACTTCAGTGTGCTTTGGACTACTCTGACTGAGGAAGCCCTCTGGAGTGAGGGTGAAACGTTTCTGCTAAAAAGAAACTGTCCAGATGAACTGATTGAGAATGAGCGGGAATGATCAATATAGCCATGTCAACAGTGTTTTATAATGTTACACATGTAAAAAAAAAAAAGTAACACTTATTATAAAGCACTTTGAGATTTTTATTGATGAAAAGTGCATTATAAATTGAATTCATTATTATTATTATTATTATGTGCATGAGAATTCTCCACCTTGCCTCCATGCCAGCAGTATCTGCTCCAGCTTTCCTTAGACTGGGATGAAGTCTTCATTTCTGCACAATGCACATTATATAATTTTGCTCTATTTGTGTATTTTTTAGCCACCAAGTACCTGGATAACAGATTTAATTGTGCTTGTAGCCTGACTACTGTAAAATGGTAATTCACTGATTAAAATGTTAATTTAAATGAAACTGTTTCTAGTTATAATCATAACAGATGACAAAATAAGTGTTAATTGTGCAAAAATAAATTACAAAACAATTATGAAAATGTAAAACAAGCTTTAATGAAGTACATTTAATACTATTGTTTATTAATTACATCATGTCAAGTCAGCAGGAGCAACATTCCAATAATAATCACAACACAAACTGAGTTCTGCAAGTTTTATGTGCACAAACATTTTCAATCAGGGCTCAAAATATTTATAGAAAGAAATGCCTCTGAAAATTGCACCAAATCTCACAAAAAAACTCTTCAGCCAAGTAATTTTAAGAAAATGAAGGTGGAGGAGGAGCAGCCACGTCCCTCCAACCTGACAACAGCCTGGTTTCATCATCATGTACCCAGAATGCATCGCTTCAGTTTTCCAATAAACAGTTTTAAAATTACTTTATTGATTCTTCTTTAATGAAAAATCTCCAAAAAACAAAAGAAAAAGACAAAGGAGCAGCCGAAATAGCAATCCACACATTAAACAACTTTTAAAATTTTGGACCCTGAGTGAAAGGTATATTTTAATAGATGACACCCCGAGCAAATTGCCGTTTAGTGGTAGGGTAAGGTGTATAAAGATTATACACCGGTAGTTGGCAGTGTGGTGCAAATATTACAAAACGCTGCTGGCTACAATTTGTTGAATATAAATAGCGGATTAGATTAGCTTCCCCTAATTTTCATAAGGCATTTGTGCTTTTGAAATTGTGGATCTAAAAAAATTAATAAGCGTTTTAGAAATTGTGGAACTAATTTTTTAATTAGCGTTGCCCACCATTGCAAGGAACGGTCCTTTTTGTGCACTAGGAAGTACTTGCTATAGTGGCCAGAGTGTAGTTTGCATCCTGAGACCAAACTAATCACTCCCTTTTGCAGCATCGTTGAAACTTCCTCACTCAGCATGTGTGCGCGTGCAGGGTTGATCTTAGATTGCAACACCCCTGAGAAACGGGGCGGTCTCTTTGAGAACTGCAACTTGATCCAGTGACGTATTGTTGTCATGACCCAATCATTTGGTAGACACACCTCCCAGGCCTACGCATGCGCGCTGAGCCTGGATGGCATGTTGAATTGCTGCTCCTTGTGTTTCAGCGCTGAAGGGGTGACCTTTGACCCTTCTCGCGCCTTTTCGAGCAGACTGCTCGGCCCAACAGAAGATATTGCGAGATCAGGCCGTCTCTGGCGGATCTCGTGTATCTTGCTGTGGTTCATAGTTTGACCGTGAGGTCTGGGTTTTATAAAAATGGGACTCGAGTCAAGAACCAGGGCAGTCTGTGCTTTGGTACTTTTATTTTTGTACATGTCTGAAACATTGTCTGTTTTGTTTACATATACAGTAAGCGAGTCGTATTTGGTGTGCGCACACACATGTCACCAGCTCCTCGTAGTTTCTTATGAGCAAAGACTGTGATCAGAAAGTTAGGTTCCCGTACCTCGTGGGCGGGCGAACCTGTAAAATTATCAGTTTGTCCTGGTTCATCAGGTCCGGAACTGGTTTCCGTAGGAAGAGGTCGAAGCAACACTCGGACGGTACTGAGAAGCCTCACAGTCCCCAGCGGGTCTCTTTCGTGGGAGACCACGCGTGTTTTCCTTTGGTGGGGCAAATTTTTTCCTTGGCAAACCCTCGCAGAGGCCGACCGCTTATTTGCGTCTTTGTTCCAGCCTTGCCTGGACACGTTCTAGGGCTCTCCCAAAGAGTCCCGTCGACTCGATCGGGTGCTGTAGGAAAGTGGACCTCTGATTCTCCGGGAGGTCCGACAGTGTTAGCCAAAGATGGTGCTGGACGACAACTATTTCTGCCATTGCTTTGCCTTGGGAAATAGCTACTGTCCCCATCATGCTGAGCACGAGGTCGGAGGCACGACGGGCCTCCTCTATGGCCTCGGTTGCGGCTTGTTTGTCTTTTGTTACCTGGATATCCTGTAGTTTTTCTGCCAGGTAGGCCTGTACCATGCTCGAAGTATTCATTGCGCGAGCCGCGAGGCCTTGGGCCTTGTAGCACTTCTCGAGTTGTTTCTCCGAAGCGCGGCAGGCCCTGCTAGGTAGCGCTGGTTTCATCCCCGTGGCTGTGGGGGCCAGGTGAGCCGTCAGAGACTCCTCTATCGGTGGTGCGCTGGCAAGACCCAGAGCCTCCATTCCCACAACATCCAAGAGTCGGGACAATGGTAGCATGATGGGAGCCCTGGGTTCCGCCCAGGAGCGTTTGAGTTCCATGAGAAAGTCCGGAAAAATTGGCATTTTTTGCGACGTTGTCGTTGCTTCGTGTAGAAATAGTTTCCCGCCAGCCTCGTAGCCTGTTGGCGAGGCGTGGGGTCTGGCCACGTGACCTGCAGGGCATCAGCGGCCCTATGGCACAGGTCGAACAGAGCAGGTACCGACAAGTCCGGTTCCGGAAGGTTCTGCGCCAGGTTCTGGGAGGAATGAACAGTTTCTCCCTTGTCACCGTATTCGGCGTCTATGTCGGACACTTCTGGCGTCGAGTCCTCGACGGCAAGTGAGGAGTCCGACGCATTGTTCTCCCCGACGTGGCCACTGCACTCCAGGTCCACGTTTTCAGGCTCCGGTTTTGGAGCAGGCAGGTTATTGCGACGTGCAACCTTCATCGCTGCGGTCCTTGCCATAGATTTGGCCAACATGTCCGTGCGGCGTTTCCTCACTGTGGCCGTCATTCGACGACAGTAGGAGCAGGAGTCGGGGTATTCCAGCGCTTTCCTCGCGTGCATGATCCCTAGGCAGACGAGACAGGCCTCGTGGGTGTCCGTCGCCGAGAGGGAGTAGCCGCATCCGTTGGGGCATGGGCGCGAGCGAGGACTCGTCGTCCTGGTTTTCCTCCTCTTTGTCCTCCGTTTTCCCTTCTCGGGAGCCATGTCCGGAGACGAGAAGAGTAGAAGTTGGTCCTAGTTTCCTTTTGTTCGAAGCTGTCTTCTCCATCGTCTTGCTTTCGCTAGTAGACTGCTAGAGATTAGCAGAAGGTTGTGACGCAGTTAGCGTCGTCGAGCGAAGCTGCGGAAAAAGAAGAAAACTTCGAGGTAAGTAGAAAAATGCTGGACTAGCTTTCGCCAGCCCAGCAGTACGCAGGAAAATTTTCTCTGTACGCTCAGTGTAGGGAGCAAGCTCACCTCAATCAAGCGACGTGACAACAGAGAAGTCCCGCGATGTTCAGGTGTTTCAGCAAAGTGAAGGGCAAAAAAGAGAAAGTTGAAGGGGCGTCAGTCGCTTAAGTACCTAAAAGGTTGTACCTCTGGCGCGGGGTGACGCCCCCTGCCGTAAAAGGCGTGAATGTATTCTTCAGGTAATCGCGCGGGGGCGCAATTCCCATAGCAAGTTCCAGTATGGATTCAGGGCAGCTCACAGTACAGAGACTGCATTGCTGAGGGTTACCAATGATGTCCTCTTGGCTGCTGACACTGGCTCTCCCTCCATCCTTGTCCTCCTTGACCTCACTGCAGCCTTCGACACTGTGGACCATAGTATCCTCCTCCACCGTCTTCATGTGGAGGTCGGTCTCTGCGACACAGTCCTGGACTGGTTCAAATCTTTCCTCTCCAATAGGCTGGAATGTGTTAGTCTTGGCAACGCCACGTCCCAGACAGTCTGTGTCTCCTGTGGTGTCCCTCAGGGGTCGGTTCTGGGGCCCCTGCTGTTTTCCCTTTACATGCTGCCTTTAGGTCAAATTATTAATCAGTTCAACATTTCTTTTCACTGTTATGCCGACGATACACAGCTTTACATCAGGACTGGAGCATCCTCATCTTCCACCTTGTCATCTCCATCTTCACTCACTGCCCTCTCTGCCTGCCTGGAGGCAATTAGGGCATGGATGAATCAGAACTTTCTTCAATTAAACTGCTCCAAGACTGAGGCCATACTGATTGGCACCCCTCACCAGGTACAAACATCTCCTATAACAACACTTTCCTTTTCTGGACAAGACATCCCCCTCTCCACCTCTGTTACTAATCTTGGAATAAAAATGGACTCCAATCTTACATTTGAAAATCACATTAAGCTTCTGTTTAAAACTTGCTTCTTCCATCTTCGAAACATCTCCAGACTTCGCCCATCCCTAACTTTTTCCGATGCTGAGAAGCTCGTCCATGCTTTTGTCTCCTCCAGGCTCGACTACTGCAACTCCCTGTTTATTGGAATCCCTGGCAAAAACCTTCAGAAACTTCAATATATTCAAAACAGTGCAGCAAGGATCTTGTTGAGAGTTCGTAAATTTGAACATATTACGCCCATTCTCCATAACCTTCATTGGCTTCCTGTCGCCTACAGAATTCAGTACAAAACTGCTCTCATTACACATCAATGCTTACATGGAGCTTCACCAGATTATCTGAAGGATATTCTTATTCCATACTCATCCACCCGGTCGCTGCGGTCACAGAACAGTAATCTCCTTCACATTCCGAGAACCAAATTAAGGACCATGGGAGACCGGGCTTTCAGTGTGGCTGCCCCCCGCCTGTGGAACTCTCTTCCTGACTGTCTGAGAGCCCCACAGTCTGTGGTTGACTTTAAGAGCGGCTTGAAGACCTTTCTTTTCAACCGAGCATACTCTACCTCCTCATGATTCTACTTTTGATCTTAGTTGATACTGTTATTGATTTTACTTGTTTTATTACTTGTTTTATTGACATTTAATTCTGTTGCACTTTGTAGCACTTTGAGATTTTCATTAATGAAAAGTGTGTTATAAATTGAATTAATTATTATTATTATTATTATTAGCAAGTATGTTGCACCGAGAGACCAAACTGAAAGGGAACTTGCTTTGTTAATCATCTATACCTCATGACCATAGCTGAGGGATGGAAAATAGATTGGCAAATCTATGCTATTTGGCTTAGCTCCTGCTCCACAACTGACTTTATCAACATCCTCATTACTGCAGAGACATGGATTTGTTGATCTATCTCTGGCTCCGTTCTGCCATCACTCATGAACATTACTCCCAGATACTTGAACTCTGCTTGGTGCAGAGTTTCACCTTTGACCTGGAGGGAACATTCCACAGGCTGCGTACTGCCCAGTGCATGCTGGATGCAGACAGAACAACATTATCTAAAAAGAAAGAAAGAAAGAAAAATCAGAAATGAGACATGGGGATAGCCAAGCCTGACATCTTCCTCTTCACATTTACACTTTAAGATCTTGTCCATAAACTCCACAAACATGACTGGAGACAAAGGGCTAGCCTTGGTGGTGTCCAACCTGCACTGGGAACAACTTTGACTTTCTTCAAAGGATGTGGAAACAGCTTTTGATTTGGTTATGCATGGATCAGATTATGTTTAAAAACATCCTTGACACCCCATACTCCCACATCACCCCAAATTACTTGTTTTATGTGTTAATATTACACCTGCCAGTAAAATATGAATGTGAAACTATATTTTCATATTAACCAATATTTTTTTTTTTTTTAATATCAAAGTGGTGGATTCCTGAGGTGAGGGAGCTGTTAGGATAACAAATGTGAATATACAGAACTTAGTTGCGGTAGTTGTCGGACTCTGGAAGCAGCTAATAATTTTCAGCTGACCAAGTGGACTGCAACTTAATGATTATAGAGGCAAAACTTTGGATGTGGAAAGAATTCACTGACACATACCATTAGAGAACCAAGGTTTAAGTGTTTTCTTAGCGATTGTACTTTGTACAAATACAGCTGCTTATGTGTTTTTCTCTTTCAGAGGTCCAGCCATTCTACATTGGCGTTCCCGTTACCCACAGACAAAAAAGACGCAGACATCGCTCTCATGTCCGTGATGCTGATCAGGATTCAAGACACTCGCACTACGATTACTATGCACGTCATGACCACTCACACAGAGATTATTACAATGACGGAGAGGAACCCTGTGATGATGAAGAAGGCAGTACAGAGCATCATGAACATGCTGATCTTACAGGTTAATCACGCCTTGATTACTGAAGTATTATTGTCATGAGTTATTGTAATTTTTCTTAAAATGTGTATCACTGAAAAAAATGTTTTGCCTTTTTTTATTTGCACTAGAAAAATTTAAAGTTCTTTGTGCTTGCAGCCACAGGCCAAATACTGATTATGAATGAGCTTGAAAAAATGTTAAGAGGCTCAGCTTTGGGCAAACAAACTTTGATGCTGAGAGAGAATGCAGAAAGTCTGTTGATCTCTAAAAATCAAGTACAGAGTTTTTCTCAAGTGTACATCTGAAATTATATACAGTATATACATTTATATGGGTATATGCATGCTTGTTTCTATGTGTTGTATACATATATAAAAATGTACACACACACACACAC
>JBBPBX010057920.1:6818-22267 GCA_038048925.1 Garcialebias charrua
TAGATAGGTCGCACCGGAGTATAGGTCGCACCTACGTTTAGCTCTGCTGCAAATGTCTGCCACAGGAGCGCACAGCAAGGCTTTTAAGAAGATTAACACTTAAAAACAATTATTTGTTTGATAAAAATTATAGCAAATATGTGTCTGAGCTGAACTTTTCCTTAATAAATGAACGTAATTGTGAAATGAGCTGGATTTAAAAATTTGTTTTGCCGAAAGTGATAAAAAGCCATATATAGGTCGCACCTGAGTATAGGTCGCAGGCCATGAAAAAAAAAATGATAAAAAGGTGCGGCCTATACTCCGAAAAATACGGTAAACGGGGAAATGAACTGGTGTGCACGGCTGTTTTCTGAAGTGGTGGTCGAGCACTCGAACGACACGGAGCGTTAGAAAGCAGCAATAAAGGCAGCAGATAGATTTGTCTGAAAGTGGTGACCACATGTTGACCAGATAATAAAACAAGATCTGAGAGAGACGCTGATGGCGGACTGGCGTGATGGAATGGGCACGCTGGTTTCCAGTTTTTCATGTGATGGATTTGTGTTTGCTGGGCAGAAAGTGTGAACCGTAGCTGGATCCTGAGAGTTTGAACTGTCACTCTGTCATCATGCACGTCCATAGATGAACACAAAACCTCGCTGACCTTTTCTGGTTCCGGCTGGAGCCATCGCTGTGGGTCAACTTCCCTCAGATGCTGCAGGAAGCTGCGTGACAGACAGAGGATGCTGGTCAGGGCTGTGACAGCCAGTGATTGTTCTCACACAGGCATCGTGTCAGTGTTAGGAGCAGACTGTGCACTGACAACTGAAGCGTTATCTTGAAGCATTCACATTTAAATCTAATCATGAACAGGAATCGCTTCAAAGGAATCTTTTCAGGTGAGCAGAAAGTCATTTATGTCTATCTGGGTCATGGAAACATCTGTCTCTTTAATATGACTGAACAACAAAGTGGAGTTGTAAATTAATTTGTAATTATTATAAATTTACTTCAGTGTAACTGGTTCTCATTTAATCTATTACCGTAATTTCCGCCGTACTTGTCGCACCGCTGTTTAAGTTGCATCAGTCCAAATATGTCTAAAAAAGTGACCACAGACCACTCGGAAATGTGGGCCGGTGTTGTGCCAGAAATCGATTGGCTGTCAAATGGTGACCGCAGGAGCGTGCACGGGAGGACTTTAACAATAATTTAACAAGATTAACACTTAAAAACAATTATTTGTTTGCTCGAAATTATAGTAAAGGTGTGTCTCAGTTGAACTGTTACTAAATAAATGCACTTTGATGGTCAAATCAGCTGCATTTCAAAAGCTAATTCACGTAAGCGCGCACGCGCAGAGAGACGAGTCGCTGTTCATTTCTTCAAAATTTAACAAGATAAACACTTAAAAATAATTATTTGTTTGCTTGACTTTATAGTAAATGTGGGTTTCAGTCTATCATTTGCTTAATAAATGCACGGCCGTGGCATAGTGGTAATGGCAGTCGTCCCCCGATCGGAAGGTTGGAGGTTCGAATCCCGGTTCCCCACACCATGTGTCGTTGTGTCCCTGGGCAAGACACTTAACCCCGAGTTGCTCCCGGTAGGACTGGAAGGCGCCTTGCATGGCAGTCGCCGCTACCGGTGTATGAATGTGTGTATGAATGGGTGGATGGTTGGTATTGTAAAGCGCTTTGGGGCTCCTCACAGGGGGCTGGAAAGCGCTATATAAATAAGCTCCATTTACCATTTTGATGGTGAAATGGGGGCTGAGATGGTAGAGGCAGGCCAGCTGGCTCAGAACCCAAAAGTCCCAGGTTCAATCCCCGGTCACTGCATACCTCGTGGTGTCTCTGGGCAGCACACCCCATCCCCAAAATGTCCCCCGGGTGCTTTCAATAGCTGCCCACTGCACCACCTGGTGGTGGATGGGTTAAATGCAGAGAGTAATTTCGCCATCGTATGGAAATATACAGTGATGACATTATTATTATTAAAGCAGCTTAAGTATTTGCTGCCTCGGTGCTCCTGGGAGTGCGCAGGGGGAGGGGAAAAATAAGGAATTTAAAATTTAATTTAAAAAGCACCTAAAACAATTATTTGTTTGCTCGAAATTAGAGCAAGTGTGTGTCAGTTGAACCTTTACTTAATAAATGCACTTTAATGGTCAAATAAGCTGCATTTTGCCAGGGCAGCGCAGCAAAATGAAGCTGAGGTTGCTCCAAGCAGCAAGCAGAACAAAGGTGGGCATATGGCAAGCTAATTGTGGCTGGGTGTTATCATTGATGACCAACTGTCATGGAAACATCATGTAAATTCCATTAAAACAAAAATAGCTAGATCAATTGCAGTACTGTATAAAGTCAGGGATTTTTTAATTGATAAAGCTCTGTATATGTTGTATAACACAATCATTGTTCCACATTTAATCTATTGTATTGAGGTTTGGGGAAAAGCGTGCAAAACAATTACAAAGCCTGTTTTTATTTTACAAAAGAGAGCTGTAAGAGTAATCACCAGAAAACATTTCAGTCACCCATCAAACACCTTGTTTCTTCAGCTAAATTTATTGAAATTCCAGGAATTGGTAGAATATAGTATTTTATCAGTTATGTATAGGGCTCATAATAACACATTACCTTTAAATATCCAAAGAAATTTTATAAAAAGACAAAGTTATTACAATCTCAAAGGGACAGAGATATTCATCAAACCACAATTCAGAACCAGCTTAAAGGGACGGTCTACCTCAATTCAGGGAGTTGGATTGTGGAATGTTCTGGAGAGTGATGTTAAAAATGCAAAATCAATGTATACATTTAAGAAAAAGGTCAAAAAGGACTTGCTCAAAAACTATATATGATGTAGCTTAGTAGGCACAGATGACGCATATGACTCCGCTTGGAAGGTGCTAGAAAAGCGTTTTGGAAGTCCATTCACCATAGGAAAATGTTTTAGAGACAAACTTAATAATTTGCCTAAAGTAAACGCCAAGGATGGAAATGAGCTAAGAGAGTTTGCTGACTTCCTTAAGACTTGTGAAGCTGCAATGTCACACGTAACAGCATTGGAGGTTCTCAATGACTGTATGGAAATTCAGAAACTTTTGCTAAAACTTCCAGAGTGGCTGACCACAAGATGGAGCCGGACAGCTATGGAAATAACAAGAAAGACTGTTGATGAAAAGTACCCATCCTTTCACATGTTTGTTGATTTTATATCTACTGAAGCTGACATAGCTTGTGATCCCATTGCCTCAGTACAAGCTCTAAAAGGTTTGGAAATGAGTGAACCCAAACACTCAAGAAGCCATTCAAGCAAAAACATTAGTAACAGACTCAAGCCACACACATACTGTAACCTGTCTTTTCTGCAAAGGAAATGGTCACACACTTTATAAATGTTTCAAGTTCACGGAAAACCCTGTCCAAGACCGTATCAAGTTTGCACAAGCAGAAAGGCTGTGTTTTGGATGTTTAAAGAGAGGACATCATTCGAAGGAATGTGATACCAGGAGCACATGCGAAAAATGTCAAAGAAAACATCCTACATGTTTACACGACGACAAGTTCGTTGAACGTAAAAGGGTAATATCTGCAACGAACGATAACACCCAAGACGAAGAAGCCAACACTAAAGAAGAAGCTGAGCCAGCGATCTCTAATAGAGTAACCCGATCAACTTCAGGTACATTAACGTCCTCTATAGTACCTGTCTGGGTTTCATCAAAAATTCACCCAAACAAAGAAGTTTTAGTATATGCCCTCCTCGACTCACAAAGTGATACATCCTTCATCTTGGATGAAGTAGCTCAAGATCTTGACACGGACAAAGGTAAAGTCAATCTGCGACTGTCAACTATGTCCGCTAAGTCAACAGTAATACCATGTGATAAGCTGGTAAACCTTCAAGTCAGAGGATATAAGCATGAAAGGAGAATCACATTGCCACCAGTCTACACAAGAGAGTTCATCCCTGTTAATAGATCACATATCCCAACGTCTGAAACCACCTTAAAGTGGCCACATCTCGAAAGGTTGGCGGATAAGATACCTCCGATGCTCGAATGTAAGGTTGGTCTCCTTATTGGATACAACTGTCAATTAGGGCTGGGCCATATCATATCGTTACCGGTAATACCGGTATAAAAAGCTTGCCCGGGCAAAAATCTTATATCATGATATGCTAATTTCATGACGTAATACGTCAGGGCGCCCCGCCCCTTAACACCCGAGCGCTTTAAACTGCGCACACCCCCTCCAGCCGTCTGTACTGGTGTAAAACGCAGCTCGATGCAGAGCTCAGCGTCCAGCCTGTGCTAAAATGTTAAAAACAACGCGCGCGCGTCTCAGCTTCTCTCCCCCCCTGCTCTGCAGGCAGCTGTCCCTCCCCCGCCCCGCTCCGCTCTGAGCAGCCGTGTCCTCGCTGTAAACTGTGTTACAAACATGCGCGGCTCCACAGTCACTCCTGTGATGTTTCTCTGCACGCTCAATAACCATGCTGGTTTGTAGCAGACGTTGCTTTATTGTTTAAGCTGCACAAATACACTTAACAGACTGCACGATCCTCCACCGCTCCGTTCTCTTACTTTCTTTCACACCCGAACCTGCGCGCCTACGTCACTTTCTTTCACACCCGAACCTGCGCGCCTACGTCACGCTCTGGCTCACGGTGCGTTCACTGGCACTCTGTAATATACATGCACAACACTGCTGTATACATTACAACTCCGCCAGAGACAGATCAGACTTCATTTTATTTAGGCTAGTTGTTTTAGGAAACTACACATGCACTTTAAAAATGATTGTTATTTAGATTGGAAAAAGTCTGCACAAAATATAGATAAAAAAACACCACAAAAACTAAAGTGCAGGTGTAGTTTTACTTGGAGACTAAATACTTTACTAAATAAAGTAATTTCAGTAAAATTACCCCTTGTTGTTTTTAAAAATTTTATATAATACTGCAAAGCAACATGTTAAGTTAATTTTGTCAAATAAATACATTAGATTTTTTTTTTAGGTTATATCACGAAATTTATCGTTATCGTGATAATACTCTAAAATATCACGATATAATTTTTGAGACATATCGCCCACCCCTACTGTCAATAAGCCCTCTTACCGCGAGAAATTCTTGCAGGCAGTGAGAACCAACCTTATGCGCAGTTAACCGACCTTGGCTGGAGCATAGTTGGTAGCTCATCTCAAGTTCAAAATCATAAAGACGTCATCAGCACAAGTCACAGAATCATTGTTCGCGAAGAAACCCCTGTGTCACAATCAGCAGTTGAACCCAAACAACATGTGCACTTTGTATGCAACACCCAAGTAAAGGAAGTCAGTTCAATTGATGTGATTAAGACTTTAGAACCAGATTCTCTTAAACGCGCAACAGACAACCACTCAGTCTCACAGGAAGGCATGCTCAGGTCAAAGGTGACCAAAGGCATAAAACGAAAAAAAATGGGCACTGCAAACGCCCATTACCACCCAAAACACATTTTCAACTCAGTAAAGATCGTACACCAACAGCACAGTCAAAGGTCGTGAATCCAGTTCTAGAGTGTTTAAAGAAGTTCTCTGATTGTTCAAGAGCTGTAAAGGCTATTGCTAGACTCAAGCGGGTTCGAAAAGTGAAATTAAAGACTAGTGAAACTACGTTTGACAAAGGAAAACCACTGACAAGGTTAATAAACCTAGAAAGGCCTATTCACAAGGTAGTGACCTTACTTGAGACAGATACGCTCAGTAAAATAGACTAAGAGCGACACTCATTAAAAATCACATTGATAGCCAATTGGTGATTTCGGTGGGAGTGTAAGTGTCGCTGAAATGATTTATGCGTTAAAAGGGGAATTAATATTTGTTTTTTAGTAGTTAGAATATTTTGGGTTTATCTTGTTTAGCTCATACCTTGAGAATGTGATATTTTGTACAAGATGCATTTATTCTGTAGTGAAGGATTAATTGGTAGTACAGTTATCGCGAGATTTGTGTGACCGGAAGAGAGGGGCGAGATTTGCTGTGCTCGACTCACACACACTCACCTGGAGACACGAGAGGCGTGCAGCAAGCAGCCTCGACAGTTCATTAACTTAAAAGGTATTTATAACTGTTGTAATACATCGTACATCCGTCTGTCGTGATGTTCTAATATTTTACATGTTTATTTAGAATGCATAAGACGAGAAACGCTCGCTTAGGACTTCTTTGACTTCTTTAATGACAAGCGGCCACGAGGTACATATTTCCTTTGTTAAAGCTCAGTACTGTACCTAAAGCTTGTGTTTTATTTCTGTACTTTGTCTTATTTCTGTAGTTTTTCACGGCATCAATAAAAGCGCCCGTTTGAACAGAGAAGCCGTGCTCGGTGTTGTCATTGAGAAAAGCTACAGGTGGTGTTTTACTATTTCTTAACACTGTATTGATTTGGAGAATGAAAAACAAAGCCTCTTGCAAGTAGAAATGAGAAAGGTTTTAATCTCACTTATTTTCCATATAATTTATATATAATTTATTTATTTATATATTTTTTGTTTGTTCTTTGTTGTTGTTTTAGTGAGACAAATTGGTTCTTCTCATCCTGAGCATTTAATTGTTCTGTTGACCTTGTATTAATCTGCATTTGATTTTTTTTTAATTTGAACTTGGGAATTTTNACTTGGGAATTTTTTTTTTTTTCATTTTGGAGAAATAGCCCCCCCTGGTGGACATTTCAGGAGCCGCCACTGGACAAACATCAAAGCTGAGACAGACTCACAGCAGAAACACTGAACACACACATCCTCTCACATCTAAGAGTGTGTTCTGATGGAGCTGACCTGGATCACTGCTGCTGGAAACAAAGAATGACTCCAGCGACGGCTGCTCATCATCTTCGTTCCATGAAGAAGATGAAGTTTCACTTCTCAGGAATGTTTTTCTGCGTCTGTTTCCTCCTTCAGAGAAGAAAACACACGTGAACAAAGAGACACCAACACAATCTTCTCTATAGACACAGTCCTGTGACTGTTGGCAACAAGCTTCAAACTCTTGGTTTCCTTCATCCAGATGTTTAGAAAGTACTTCCTGCACATTCACACACATTTTGAGGCTTTACAAAAACTAGCTGTGTCTAAAATCTCACATGTCCCTGTTTGCAGAACTTTTAGAAGCTGCTGATAAAGTTGAGTGATGTGGACGAGGAGAAATTCTCTGTGAGCTTCAACACAGTTCACACTTGAAACAACAGCATCATTTCCCACCACAATAAAAGCAGTGGAGTGTTTTTAATGTTGGACTTTTATTTTGGAGCTTTAGTGGAGGTGGTTCTTGTTGGAGCTGAAGACAGGTGGAGCAGGGATATAGAGACTGTTAGGAACAGGCCACACTCTCAGTTCTTCACTGAGTCCCTCCCACCTGAAGAACGAGGCTCTGCAACTTTGTTGGAACACCTGAGCTGCAGGTGAACATCTGGACTGATGTGTCAGACGTCACATGATGGAGGAGAGAAACTTGTTGACGTGGATCTGTTCCTGTCAGCGTCCAGCTGAACGCTGGGGTCACATTTCTGTCCTGCAGCCAGTCTCAGCACTCGTTAAGCCCCGCCCCCTGTCTCAGGTAGGCTCCTGACTCCGCCTCCTGTTTCCAGATGTTGAATGAGTGTCCAGAATGTTTGCAGGTGAGAAGATGAGGATGTTGCTGCTGCTTTGTGCTGCAGAAGAACTCCTGTGTGTGTTTGTTGTTCAGTGTGGACTCAGTGATAGTTTCTTGTCAGGATGTTGGAGACCAAAGTGGATCACTGCTCCTGAAACTCTGACATCAAAGGATTTATAGCATCTCATGCAGACACTGTTCTAGAAACTTCACATCACTCTCACTGTCACTCTACATGCTGACACACACTGCATTCTGGGACTTGTTGCATCTACAGCACAAAAATACAGAAAACTTCACAGTTTACATTGTAGTGAAAGTTGCTCCGGTCACTTTGGAGGCGTGTCCTGTGTTCACTTGTATCAGGTTAAATGGGTTTCAGTTTCCTGCTCTGGTTTGAAACTGGAAATACTCCAAGTCATGAATGAAGCTGGTGTTTAAATGGAGCCTGTGCAGGAACAACAACTTCTTAGAGTTTGTCTTTTTGTGTCCACAGAGACAAAAGACACTCAGACTCTGAGAGGAGACCAAGAACGTTGAGTCAGCACTTTCTCTGATCCACATGTTTGATTTTCTTCTTCTGTCCACACTAAATGGAGTCTGAACTCACTGAACACGTTCACTTTCATCTCTCCTCAGAGTTTTACATCAAACCAGGTGAGTTCACCTGCAAGTGAAGGACTTTCTGTCTGAGCTGTCTGAGAGGGTTCAGGTTAGGGGGGCCCTGCCAGCGAGGCACAGCAAACAGCTGAGGGCCACAAAATACATTTGAATTGTCTAAAGCAACCACCAGGCTGAGGACCAGAACCGGGCTTTGGATCATTTGCTGCATCAAAATAGACAAAGTTTGATTTAGATTTATTTTCCTGGTTCTGTTAGTCTGCATGGTATTTTATTTTGAAAATCAGTCCCAGCCTTGTCTCAGTGTCTGTTCTTTTCTTGCAGCTCTCAAACTAACTTCATGAAAACTGAGTCCAAACCAAACGTTGCTGGAGAACTGGTTTCAAAAAGGAGAAAGGCCTAAAGATGAGTCAGCAGAAGCTCCACAGCTGACACCAAGAAGAAACAAACCAGAGTCCTCCCATGATGCTTCATGGCATCAGGTGAGGCGCACGTGCTGAGCGCGCTCTGTGTCACATGTAGCAGCTGCTGTCCAGTGAAGCCTGAAACCTTCAAAACTGCTTCAGCACATGGACACTGAGCCCCTTCATTCTAACACAAGCCTTTGGAGTTTTTACAGAGAAACAACATGTGAACATGAAGGTCAGAGACAATTCTTGAAGGTCACCACTTCATTCAATGTGTCTGCGCTGAGAGCAGCGTGTTTAGAGGCTAACTGCATCGAGAACTTCTTGGATTAGATTAAAGAACAGATCAGATTAAATCACAACATGATAATACAAATGAAGGGTCGCTCCAGTTGGCCACGCCTCTACATGTGACCACATTTCAGACGCTCTGATTGGCTCCAGTTGGCCACGCCTCTACATGTGACCACATTTCAGACGCTCTGATTGGCTCCAGTTGGCCACGCCTCTACATGTGACCACATTTCAGACGCTCTGATTGGCTCCAGTTGGCCACGCCTCTACATGTGACCACATTTCAGATGCTCTGATTGGCTCCAGTTGGCCACGCCTCTACATGTGACCACATTTCAGACGCTCTGATTGGCTCCAGTTGGCCACGCCTCTACATGTGACCACATTTCAGACGCTCTGATTGGCTCCAGTTGGCCACGCCTCTACATGTGACCACATTTCAGACGCTCTGATTGGCTCCAGTTGGCCACGCCTCTACATGTGACCACATTTCAGACGCTCTGATTGGCTCCAGTTGGCCACGCCTCTACATGTGACCACATTTCAGACGCTCTGATTGGCTCCAGTTGGCCACGCCTCTACATGTGACCACATTTCAGACGCTCTGATTGGCTCCAGTTGGCCACGCCTCTACATGTGACCACATTTCAGACGCTCTGATTGGCTCCAGTTGGCCACGCCTCTACATGTGACCACATTTCAGACGCTCTGATTGGCTCCAGTTGGCCACGCCTCTACATGTGACCACATTTCAGACGCTCTGATTGGCTCCAGTTGGCCACGCCTCTACATGTGACCACATTTCAGACGCTCTGATTGGCTCCAGTTGGCCACGCCTCTACATGTGACCACATTTCAGATGCTCTGATTGGCTCCAGTTGGCCACGCCTCTACATGTGACCACATTTCAGATGCTCTGATTGGCTCCAGTTGGCCACGCCTCTACATGTGACCACATTTCAGATGCTCTGATTGGCTCCAGTTGGCCACGCCTCTACATGTGACCACATTTCAGACGCTCTGATTGGCTCCAGTTGGCCACGCCTCTACATGTGACCACATTTCAGACGCTCTGATTGGCTCCAGTTGGCCACGCCTCTACATGTGACCACATTTCAGACGCTCTGATTGGCTCCAGTTGGCCACGCCTCTACATGTGACCACATTTCAGACGCTCTGATTGGCTCCAGCTACTTCCTGTTGTCCAGACTGAGAATAGCTCCAGAACCTTCCAGGCCATTTGGAGCAAACACTAGTGATGGACACATGGAACTTTTCTGAAGAGCTGAAATTTGTTTCCAACAAAGTGAATTACTGGAAGTTTGTAGTTGATTCTTTAGTGTCCAAAAGGCTATTGGACACAAATGTAGCAGCTGAAATGAGCTGCTTCATGGTGTCTGCTCATTTGACGGAGCTGCAGCTGTTGTTTAACAACATGTGAGCTTTCTGTGTGAATCATCTTCTCATTGTGCTCCTTTCAACATGTTTTTATTTGTGTGGCTCAAACAATTGATGCTTCTCTATTGAAGAAGTAATTTGATGAATGGACTGGTTGAAACGTGGCTTATTGCATCATCTCCATTTTCTTCTGACTTCTTGAAATGTGTCAGCGTCAAAAGTTTGGATCAGATCTTCTAAGTTCAGCCTCCATGACTCTCAGCTACTACCACCTCAGATTTAGACTCAACATCTGTAACACTGACTGAGTAATGAGTTAGAGACATTTATGTGTCGTCTGTTGTAGCTGTAGCGGCCATCTTGAATTGGACTGACTCCATAGTCAAATCAGTTCTAAATGTTCCCACAATGATTAATTTCTGGAAGTTTCCTCAAACTCTGTCCAGTGGTTATTGAGATATTTTGCTAACAGACAAACAAAGTTGACCACAACAATCATTGCTAAGGTTTAAACAAAGGCTTTGTGCATTGAGTGGCACTTGGAGTATGTTTTATGAAAGAATCTTGGCTCTATCTCTGTCAAATGTTAGCAAAATATCTGTGAAACTGACTGAATTATAGACATTTCTGTGTTTTCTAACATGAGTTTTCTGTTCAACCATCAAGAACTGGATCAGCTCCAAAACTTAAATCAGTTGTAGACGTACATCCACTGATTATCTCTGGAACATTTCATTAAAATATGTTCACTGGTTCATGAGATATTTTGCTAACAGACAGAGTTGAGTTTAATAATTTAACGACATAATTTTAAACCAAGATCTCAGACAATCTATTAGTGCTCAGACTGTGTGTTGGGGATTCCTCTCAGCTACTACCACCCCAAACGTCACATAAATATCTGTAAAACTGAATTATAGACATGTTTTATGTTTTTAAGTTCAGTTAACTGTGGCAGCCATTGTAACTTCAGCTGACTCCAAAAACTAATCAGTTGTAGACGAACATCCAATGATGACTTTCTGCAAGTTTCACTACAACTCATCCAGTGGTTCATGAGATATTTTGCTAACAGACAGCCATTGTGACAACAAGTGTAAAGTTTCCAGTGAGTCTCTGCAGCTTCTTCTCTCCTGACTTCTCTGATCAATAATGTTGAAGTGATGGATCCTGCAGAGTGATCACATGACAGCAGCAAGAATGTGACTGAAGAGACAGGAAGTAAAGCAGGAAGACTGAAGCAGCATGAAAATGAAGACGTGGACGGAGAAATGAGCTCCATGAAGCGTTTGGACTCTCCATTTGGACAGAGCAGCTGCAGCTGAAGCTCTGATTCACAACAACACAACAGCTCTGCTTTAGAGACAACAAGACACGTCCTAATGTCCACTTGTTGTCCACACTGTCCAATCAAACAGCTGAATGACTGAAAGGTTTTTATTCTGATATTTTACTGACACACATTGTTCATACATGACCCGACCACAACCTGTGGGTCAGAACACTCTGGACCTTTAACACGGGGCTCTTTTTATTATTTATGAGCTCTTTTTCATTCAACCTTTATTTATACAGGTTGATCCCATTGAGCCTCGGGGACTCATTTACAAGAGAGACCTGATTTTAACAAGGAGTGACGACAACAGTGGACAACAAATGAATCTGGATCCATTTTTGAAATGCAGCTGATTAGACCAATATAGTGCATTTATTAAGGAAAAGTTCAACTGAGACACACCTTTGATATAATTTCAAGCAAACAAATAATTGTTTTTAAGTGTTAATCTTGTTAAATTCTTGTTAAAGTCCTCCCGTGCACGCTCCCACGGCCGCCTTTTGGCAGCCAATCGATTTTTGGCACAACACCGGCCCACGTTTCCGGGTGGTCCACGGTGACACATAATAGATGTGACTTATTTATGTTTTTTCCACTTTATTAGACATTTTTGGACTGAAGCGACTTATACGGCGGTGCAACGTGTACAGCAGCAAGTACAGTAAATGTAACGTGCTCTTTCTGTGAAGGTCACCTTGAAGACGTTTTCTCTTATTTTGCTCTTGCTCCTTCTCTCCTCAACTATGTGAAGATCTCTGCATCCTGACTTCTACTTCTATTGAACCACATTTGTCCCTTTGCTTTGAACACATGTGATGGAGGATTTTTAAACACCTTCACCTTCAACACGAACCACATAAGAAGAGAGACAAGAATTAATTTTCAGAGCAGCAGACTTTGAAAATGTGAGATCACCTCAAGACACTTTGAAACATATTTCAAAAGTGTTTGAGATCAAATCCAAATTGGAAAGTGCGTACAGGTAGTCCCCGATTTACGAGCGAGATCCGTTACAACGAGGCGCTCGTAAACCGGAAATCTCGTAATTTGGAACGGCCGCACGCGGCCCTCGTTAAACCGGAACATCGCTCGCAAACCGGAACACTCCACGTGGCTCTCGTAAAGCCGGAACATCGCTCGCAAATTGGGACAGGCCACGTGGCTCTCGTAAAACCGGGACGTCGCTCGCAAATTGGAACAAACCACGCGGCTCTCGTAAAACCGGAACATTGCTCGCTAAATTAGAACAGACCCACGTGGCTCTCGTTAAACCGGAACATCGCTCGCAAATCGGAAAAAGGGCGCTAACGAGACGCCAAGCACCCGTTTATCAACATGACACTGAAGAAGCGTACATACTGATCCTTAAACATGCACAACACTTTATTTACAACCAGTTAGCTAGCACATTACACCACACATTCATCTATAAACACATACCTGTACAGTTTTTACTGTACAAAAGTGCTTTTCTGCCCAGCACTACAGTACTGTACTGTACAGTACTGTACAGTACTGTACTGTACTGTCCAGTACTGTACAGTACTGTACTGTACTTTCATTGAATACTGTTTTCAAGTCACACCCATATGACATCATGTGACACCATGTGTCACATCCATCAGAAACCGGTCAAATGCATCTGGAACAACTCACACCCACCATGAACAAGCCAAATCCATCAGAATCAAGTCACACCCATCATGAACACATGACATCCATCAGCATCATGTTGCAAACAAACATCAGAAACAAGTGACATCCTCCAGAAAGATGCACACCCATATGACATCATGTGACACCATGTGTCACATCCATCAGAAACCGGTCAAATGCATCTGGAACAACTCACACCCACCATGAACAAGCCAAATCCATCAGAATCAAGTCACACCCATCATGAACACATGACATCCATCAGCATCATGTTGCAAACAAACATCAGAAACAAGTGACATCCTCCAGAAAGATGTAGCAAGCATCATGTTTAAAAAAACAACAGTGCCATACTGTAGTGTCCACTCCATGAACTTTAGAAAGGTAGAACCAGCCAGCACAGAAACAGCATAAAAAAGAAAGTTCCCTTACTTTGATTGAAGTGAAGGTAGTCTCTTTGGTTGTCAAAAGTTGCTGTTCAAACCTGGATCAGATGGGACTGCTTATGCAGCAGTGCAACCATCAATGTGAACATGTGAGTTCAGAGAAGCCGACGTAAGATATGAGTTCAGGGCAGGTGTGAGGTCCTGATGTGATGGAGGATGCTGGAGGATGCAGGATGATGCAGGAACAAGCAGCATCATTCAGAGGTAAGATGTGAGTTCAGTTCAAGTGTTTGGTCCTGATGTGATGGAGGATGCTGGAGGATGCAGGATGATGCAGGAACAAGCAGCATCATTCAGAGGGATGTGAGTTCAGTTCAAGTGTTTGGTCCTGATGCGAGGATGCAGAAGGTATGCACTGGAGGCAGGAGAGCTGGTCTGTCTGTGAACACAAACAACACACATGTTGAAGTGAACATTACACACAGAGAGATGACACCCCCCCACACACACACATGCACAAGTTGTGAAAAGGCCTCACGTTCATGTGGAGGAGAGGAGGCAGCGCACGGGTGTTCAGACTGTGGTCAGACAGGAGTCCAGGGGCCTCATGTACAAAGACTTGCGTAGATTTCTTACTGAAAAGTGACGTACGGCCAAATCCAGAAAAGTGTCCACGCACAAAAAAATCCAGAATTATCAAACTGTGCGTACACCAGTATCCACGCACATTCCTTATGTACAACACAATCAACGTGGAATTCAGCGCACATGAGAGAGTGGCCGACTCCGCCTTTGACACGCCTCCGTATGAATATGCAAAGTCATTCAAATATGCCATGCACGACAGGAATGTCGTCTCTGCTCCATTGCAAATCATGTCGGAACGTGGAAAAAAGAGGAACTTCACGGACTGTGAACAGAAATCACTTCTGAGTGAGGCAGAGAAGCACGGAAAAAGGCTTCATTCGGCACGCTCAGTGCAAAACAAACCATCCACTTTTAAATAAGAAGTTGACCAAGCTGATCTAACATGCCTGTATAGCTTAGTGGCGAACGCGCCCGCCCTTCGTCCCAAAGGTCGTGAGATCGACTCCCGCTTGGTACAATGTTTTTTTTTTTTCATTCCAGATTTAAAGAACACAGGAAAACTATTGAATGAAACAACAAGAAATAGAACAATACATGAAATGAAAGGAAGCAGACGATTTATTGTTTTGTAAATAGTTTTCATGTGTATTTCAATCTGGAACGAAAAAAAAAAGAAAAACGTTGTACCATGCGGGAGTCGATCTCACGACCTTTGGAACTAAAGGCAAGCGCTTTACCCACTGACCTAAACGTAGGCGTGTTAATACAGCTTGGTTAACTTCTTATTTAAAGAAATTACATCTCATTGTTGTCAATATTGTTGCCACTATCTGGCGCATGCTTTTATATCCACTCATCTAATTGCGTCCATGTGGATGTAATAATCGTTAATCATGTGTGTTTGGTGGGATTTATGATTGTTTTCACATCGTGGACACAGTTTCACAGATCACCTGTAAGTGTCGCCAAAGGAACAATAACCACAGAAACGTGCGTACGCAAGCAGGGGAGCAGCCGTGGATTTGTACGTGGATGCGCAGATATTCCCGTTCATATCAGATTTGATACATACGCCACTTTGCGTGGAAAGTGACGTGCGCAATGTTTTTGTGCGTGCGCACGGTTGATACATGAGGCCCCT
>JBBPBX010057921.1:0-22266 GCA_038048925.1 Garcialebias charrua
TATCACAGACAAATAAATCTACTTAGAGTAAATAAACCACTGGGTGCATTTTTTTGGCACAAGGACTGTTTTTTTATGAAGTAAATACCCAAAGTTTAGTAAAAAAACATCAAAAAGTGCATTTTGCATGTGTGGTCCCCTTTAAGTGATTGTTTGTTTAAAGTTATTTTATATATTCTTTTAAATAATGGGGTGATATAAGATTTTTCTCTTCTTTCTGCACTCTTTTCATTCAATGTTTTATTTTTGATGAATTTGTTTTATTTTGTCTCTTTTAAATGAATGAATAAATAAATAAAATTAAATATTAAATGGCTTTACATCTGCTAAGTTCATGGCATAAACCAACACAGACATGTTCCTGTTTTTAGTGTTTACATGGCTTTATATTGTAGCTGTTATGATATGATGCGCAGCCAAGGAGCTCCAGGGGGAAGCTGATACCAGCTGGCCGGAATCAGAGCGCCATTCCCGGCATGAAAAAGAAATACACACCGCTGAAGCCCAGAGCTCAAATGTCCAACATAAAACTAACTTTACAGTGGTTTAATGTGGCGCTATGGCTCTGCAGACATTGAACGTTGTTGTCTTGCAGTGTTTAGTGTAAAATACGTCCACACAGCAGACACATAATTTGTTACGATGAAAAGTCGGCTAGCTGCTAGCTAAGATGCCAGTGTTGTCAGAACTTGCGACAGAAACAAGTGTCCAGGGGCCTCATGTACAAAGACTTGCGTGGATTTCTTACTGAAACGTGACGTACGGTCAAATCCAGAAAACTGCGTACGCACAAAAAAATCCAGATGTATCAAACCGTGCGTACACCTGAATCCACGCACATTCCTTTTGTACATCACAATTAACGTGGAACTGAGCGCACGTGAGACACCTCCTCTGACACGCCTTCATTTACATAATAATAATAATAATAATAATGAATTCAATTTATAACGCACTTTTCATTAATGAAAATCTCAAAGTGCTACAAGGAGCAACAGAATTAAATGACAATAAAACAAATAATAAAACAATTAAAATCAATAACAATATCAGCTAAGATCAAAAGTAGAATCATGAGGAGGTAGAGTATGCTTGGTCGAAAAGAAAGGTCTTCAAGTCGCTCTTAAAGTCAACCACAGACTGTGGGGCTCTTAGACAGTCAGGAAGAGAGTTCCACAGGCGGGGGGCAGCCACACTGAAAGCCCGGTCTCCCATGGTCCTTAATTTGGTTCTCGGAATGTGAAGGAGATTGCTGTTCTGTGACCGCAGCGAACGGGTGGATGAGTATGGAATGAGAATATCCTTCAGATAATCTGGTGAAGTTCCGTGTAAGCATTGATGTGTAATGAGAGCAGTTTTGTACTGAATTCTGTAGGCGACAGGAAGCCAATGAAGGTTATGGAGAATGGGCGTAATATGTTCAAATTTACGAACTCTCAACAAGATCCTTGCTGCACTGTTTTGAATATATTGAAGTTTCTGAAGGTTTTTGCCAGGGATTCCAATAAACAGGGAGTTGCAGTAGTCGAGCCTGGAGGAGACAAAAGCATGGACGAGCTTCTCAGCATCGGAAAAAGTTAGGGATGGGCGAAGTCTGGAGATGTTTCGAAGATGGAAGAAGCAAGTTTTAAACAGATGCTTAATGTGATTTTCAAATGTAAGATTGGAGTCCATTTTTATTCCAAGATTAGTAACAGAGGTGGAGAGGGGGATGTCTTGTCCAGAAAAGGAAAGTCTTGTTATAGGAGATGTTTGTACCTGGTGAGGGGTGCCAATCAGTATGGCCTCAGTCTTGGAGCAGTTTAATTGAAGAAAGTTCTGATTCATCCATGCCCTAATTGCCTCCAGGCAGGCAGAGAGGGCAGTGAGTGAAGATGGAGATGACAAGGTGGAAGATGAGGATGCTCCAGTCCTGATGTAAAGCTGTGTATCGTCGGCATAACAGTGAAAAGAAATGTTGAACTGATTAATAATTTGACCTAAAGGCAGCATGTAAAGGGAAAACAGCAGGGGCCCCAGAACCGACCCCTGAGGGACACCACAGGAGACACAAACTGTCTGGGACGTGGCGTTGCCAAGACTAACACATTCCAGCCTATTGGAGAGGAAAGATTTGAACCAGTCCAGGACTGTGTCGCAGAGACCGACCTCCACATGAAGACGGTGGAGGAGGATACTATGGTCCACAGTGTCGAAGGCTGCAGTGAGGTCAAGGAGGACAAGGATGGAGGGAGAGCCAGTGTCAGCAGCCAAGAGGACATCATTGGTAACCCTCAGCAATGCAGTCTCTGTACTGTGAGCTGCCCTGAATCCAGACTGGAACTTCTCATACAGGGAGTGTTGTTGTAGGTGATCCTGCAGCTGAGCAGCAACAGCTTTTTCCAGCACTTTAGACAGAAAAGGGAGGTGTGAAATTGGGCGGTAATTAGAAAAAATGTCGGGATCCAAATTAGATTTTTTCAGAAGAGGCCTAATGATGGCGGTTTTTAGAGGCAGTGGAACATGACCAGATTGTAGAGACTGATTTATTATTTGAGTGATAAGTGGGCCTATTGCAGAATGATTGGTTTTTATGAGAGAAGAGGGGAAAGGATCCAGGGCGCAGGATGAAGGCTTCATTTTCTTGATGATGGCCTCCACCTCACTCTGAACAACTTCGTCAAAGCTGTTTAGGGTCCCAGAATGCAGACGGGTGGGTGGCACACTGAGAACGGGGAGGTTGTGGAGCTGAGATCTGATAGTGTCAACTTTGGTTTTAAAAGATGAAAGAAACAGGTCGCATTTTTGAGCAGAGTCCTCAAGAGTTTGCTTAATGGGATTAAGCAGACGAGTGATTGTGGAGAAGAGCTGTTTAGAGTTTCCAGGGCAGGTGTTGATGATGTTAGAATAATATTTGGAGCGTGCTTCTTTAAGAGAATAGGCGTATGCTTTCTGATGTTCTTTATATGCCTGCTTATGCACAGACAGACCAGATGATTTTACACGTCTCTCAATAGCACGGCCAGTTGCCTTCATCTTGCGCAGCTCATCAGTGTACCAAGGAGCTGAGCGCGAGAAAGACACCAGTCTTGTCTTTAAGGGGGCGTGTAGGTCCAGGAGCTCCCGAAGAGATTGGTTGTAGTAATCCACAGAGTCATCTGCAGATGAATGATTGACAGCGGTCAGGGTGTGAAGATCAGCAGACAGAACATCAAGGGAAATGTTTTTAAGGTCACGGAACTGGATGGGTCGTTTTGGATTTGAAGCAGGCGAAGATGAAGGCACTTCCAGGGAGATGACCCTGTGGTCTGAGACACCCAGGTCATATACAGATAAGTTATTGATGAGTACAGTGTCTGTAATCACCAAATCCAGAGTATGCCCCCTGCTGTGCGTAGGGGCGTCAACATGTTGAGTGAGATTAAGAGAGTCCAGAAGAGACTTAAAATCTGTTGCCAGAGGTGAAGAAGAATTGTCCACGTGGATATTTAAGTCGCCAAGAAAAATAGTCTTCACAGGGGAGGTGCAGAAAAAAGTGAGAAGGTCATGCATCTCTGAGTTAAATGAAACATGCGGTTTGGGAGGTCTATAAATTAATATAACATTCATCAGGAGTGGGGCTCCTATGTTAAACAGATGCAAATTACTTCCTACATGTGTGAAGGACATGTTTGTTTGATCCCTGCGCGATCAGAAATGATTTCTAGATTCAGGAAAATAATGAATTTAATATAATATGAGTGAGGAAAATAATCCTAAGTAAGAATAGTAATAAAATGTGTTTATCACGCAAAGAACGAGTGATTGTGTGTCGGTATTAGTGTGTGCGCGCACCCTGCTTTGGTGCGCAACCGGCTCATCCATTCATTCTGAGTGAAAATATTAACTTTGCGCACGAGTTTATTACCATAATTACTGTAAACACAGAGGAACTTAGATGTTTGGTAGAACATAGATCTTTGTTTATTTAATAGATGATATGAAGAAACGAGTCTGTGCGTCTCAGTGGAGAGTTTTCATGACATGACGTGATGTTGGAGTCTCCAAACGCTGCGCGCGCCGCAGCCTTGTGCGCAGTCTGTTTGTCTGTGAAGCTTTTACTCTCCTACAAGTTATATATGGTGTACTTTCACGTGTCATTTTGGAGAAATCTACAATAAACGCAGATTATGAAACACCTCCAGCTGCCGTGTAACACCGGCGAGGGTGCGCGCGCGCTCCAAAGCGCGACCACTCAGCCTTTGGAATCATATAGATGAGACATTCCATTGGACATGAATCGGCTTTGTGTGGACTGGACAGCCCTGATCGGCCTGCCAGCTCCCTCAGGAAAGCTCGGGAACAGTTTGATCGCTGCTTCTGCATGTGCACGCGTGATGCACGGCTCCTGTGTTGCTCCAGAGCGCAGCAGTGCCAAACTGAAAAATGATTATTTCTGAAAACGGCTGATAAGCCATATCCTAGATCAGAAAATTATATCTGTTTATAAATAAATGCTCTGCGTGTTACACTATTTATTATATCCTCCAGTAAGGCTGAATGAATCCGTTCCTGTTAAATTTATTTTTTGCACAACTTTGCGCGTCCTTTATTTAACTGCGTCATGTGGATGTAATACTTGTTAATCGTGTGTTTGGTGGGAATATTAATCATTTTCACATCATGAACAGTTAATAATAATAATAATAATAATAATAATAATAATAATAATAATAATAATAATAATAATAATGAATTCAATTTATAACGCACTTTTCATTAATGAAAATCTCAAAGTGCTACAAGGTGCAACAGAATTAAATGTCAATAAAACAATTAATAAAACAATTAAAATCAACAACAGTATCAGCTAGATCAAAAGTAGAATCATGAGGAGGTAGAGTATGCTCGGTTGAAAAGAAAGGTCTTCAAGCCGCTCTTAAAGTCAACCACAGATTGTGGGGCTTCAGTTTTTCAGAATCACCTGTAAGTGTCGCCAAAGGCACAAAAACCACCGAAACGTGCGTACGCCAGCCATGGGGCTGGCGTGGGAATGCGGACATATCCACGTTCAGTTCAGTTTTGATACATACGGAGTTTTGCGTGGACAGTGACGTACGCACGGTTTCTGTGCGTACGCACGGTTGATACATGAGGCCCCAGCTCCATGTAAACAATCCATAAACAAAGGACCCGCTCTTTCAAAACGATCCCAAAACAAACCCAACAGAGTACTCGGTCCTCACGCTTGTAGCTGGCTGAAAACTATGAACTGGATTTCCTGAATGTGAGGCGGGTCTTGTTACTCTGGGTTCATGAGACACGCCTCCGTTCAGGAAATCCATTCCATAGTTTGAAGCCAACGTGCATCATGGATCAGAAAATATCGGCAGTTGGATCAAAAATCTGATACGTAAATTATGCTGGTATCGGATGGTTTCCGCTTCTTGCTCAGAGGGCGGGCCAGAGGGAGGGCCAAGCTCTGTAGCCGTTTTCGCATTGGCCAGCCCTCAATGGCCCGGGCCGCCCCTGGGTGGCTCTGGGCCACCCGCGTTCATTACGCATTTGCCGCAGAGCCGCCTTGAAGTGGGTGGGCAGTTCTCTGGAAGTGGGTGGGGTGCTCTCTTCACGTGGGTGGAGTGTTCGTGTTTTAAGAGAGGAGACTCCGCTAAAAAAAAATTGTTAGCTGGATATATATATATTAGTGTTTCTGAGTTTAATTTTTGTTAATAACTGATCACAAATCAGCTTATGTTACAACGTAAATAACAACGAAGCGCGGACCCATTTCCGCCTTTCAGCGCGACTTGAATGTCATTAAAATATAACTAATATTGTCTAACTGTTGCGCGCAGCCAGGGTTTTAAAATATAACTAATAATCTCTAACTCCTTTGCGTAGCTAGAATGTCAAGAGCGGTGATTCCTTCATAAGCAACGTGAACTCCCAAAAAAAAACAATCCGCCGCCGTGGCTTACAGCGTTAATGCTGTTCTTGACCAGACGAAGTGGGTTCGCGTCCCACCTGGGACATGTTTTTTTTTACGTTTGTCTTTTATTGGAGTAAATAAAAAGGAGTTTTGTTTGGTAGATAAAAAGGAGTTTGTTTGGTAAAATGCTTAACAAAACTCCTTTTTATTTACTCCAATAAAAGACAAACGTAAAAAAAAACATTGTCCCAGGTGGGACGCGAACCCACTTCGTCTGGTCAAGATACAACAGCATTAACGCTGTAAGCCACGGCGGCGGATTGTTTTTTGGGAGTTCACGTTGCTTATGAAGGAATCACCGCTCTTGACATTCTAGCTACGCAAAGGAGTTAGAGATTATTAGTTATATTTTAAAACCCTGGCTGCGCGCAACAGTTAGACAATATTAGTTATATTTTAATGACATTCAAGCCGCGCTGAAAGGCGGAAATGGGTCCGCGCTTCGTTGTTATTTACGTTGTAACATAAGCTGATTTGTGATCAGTTATTAACAAAAATTTAACTCAGAAAAACTAATTCAGCTAACAATTGTTTTAGGGGTTTCTGTAGTTAAATTTGAATGAAATTCAACCCTCGCGCTGAGGTTGTTTGAATGAGTCCCGCCCCTGCTGCAAACAACGAATCAAATGAGAGCAGTACATGACGTGAAACTGGGTCCGTGGGGCTCGGCCCGATAGAACCACGGTGGAGATGGTTCCAGAACAAGGGTGGATCCCGGGCGGAAAAGGTAAATGCGAACACGCCGAACCCGGGTTAGAAGCTGGGAGAGCCGGGGAGGGCTGGCCAATGCGAAAACGGCTACAGATACACGGGCACCGGCCCGTGTGGGCCCGTGTCCAGAACCGCCACAGTGCTGGATGAAAGCCAAATGAGAGTCCCATCTTTAATTAGTAAATAAAACAAATAAAAATGCTAACATTGTCAAATAAACATACTTTCTAGTAGGGGTGCAGGAAAAAAAATCGATTTTTTTAAAAGAATCGAGATTCTTAGTCCTGGCAATTCAGAATCGATTCGAAAAACCCCAAAATCAATTTTATTATTTTTTACATTAAAACCCAAGAGTCAGAGTCAGAGTCAGAGAAAATTTATTGTCATTTGCACCGCATGTAGTACATGTGTTGAAAACGAGATTATGTACACAGGGTCCCAGTTACATCCAACAACAAATGCAAGAGAAAAACAATAATAACATCTAGGATTAACTAAGAGAGACATCAGCTAGTAATACACTAAGCCCTAATGTAGTAGAAAAACATCATTATAAACAGCAGCACGAACATGAGCAGATGGTCACAGATGAACGCAGATAGTCACAGATGAACGCAGCAACAAGAAACAGATCAGTATCAGCATGATGTGACATTTTGCAGTGTTTATTCTTATTATTTATTTATTCATGAGTCTGACAGCCTCAGGGTAGAAGCTGTTCCTCAGTCTAGTGGTTCTACATTTGATGCTCCTCAACCTCCGTCCCGAGGGGAGTGGGGCAAAGAGTGAGTGTGATAAAAGATAAAATCTTTTGATAAAATCAAAAGATAAAGAAAATAAAAGTTCTCATATGAAAGAATACATCAAATGAAAGGTGGCAGAAAGAAGAAGAAATCTTATTTTATCTGCCCCTTTTTTCAAAAACAAAACAAGTTCAAACAATCATCTTCTATAAGTAACAGAGCAAAAAGGTAACCCAATACTGGTAATTTAAGTTACAGAATTTAATGCATTCCTGTATTATTTGTTCCTATTTTTGGTATAAATATCAAACGATGCAAAAAAATTGATACAATAAGGAACCTAAAATTATTGTTTTAATAAATGTTCCATTTGTTTACATTGTTGTTTATTCTTTTCAGCTTGTCAGTTACAAAACTGAAACTAAATTTATGACCATTTTAATGGAAAAATAGTTTCTGAATCAAAAATCGTTTCTGAATCGAATGGTGACCCCAAAAATCGGAATCGAATCGATTCTCCAGACACTGAGAGATTCGCACCCCTACTTTCTCTAGAAATTTATATTTTTGACGGAGGCCTAGCTGTAAACAGGCCTTTATTTACAATGACAAGCTAACTGTCCGAACTCAGCTTACAAGACGTGGCAGTCTTGTAAGCCTCCAGTCCGGACCCGTGGAGCCTACAGAACCATTCAACCAGAACGAGACTCCGTGATCCGTTTAAAAATGGCTTTCCATGAAGAACCACCGCCTTGACTCAACGTTAAACACACAGCTAAGAGTGCTAGCTTAAAGTTAAAAATACCACCGGAGTTACACTAAACCACGAAACGACTCCACGAACAGTCATCACATGTCCAGTACCTGGTCTTACTAAGCGAGTGTCGAAGCTACACTTGGTTTTAAGTAATTTATTATTTTTATTTCACTTACTTTTAATATTCTTCTTCCTTGAGTGCGCGCAGAGTCAAGTCCGGTGTTAAGGCAATATAAACAGAAGTGGGTGGGGCTCATATTTCCACACAGAGGCACCGCCCATTTACGTGGTGACATTCTTTTACAATACACTTCATCATGGGAAAAACAGCAATATACCATGACATTATCATCCCATGAGTGTTTAAACATGTGATTCTACCTTTATCTGTAATAAAAATAAAAAATAAAGGTGAATCACGTGAAGCATTTTAATCATAGAAACTGCTGTGTTTTGATTGCTGTACTGTACTTATATATTTGCTGTACTTATCCTACTCAAGTGGTAATTTAAGGACCTATATTTGTTATGCTAATTTTGTTCAGATTGTTGTGGCGTTTGTAATGAAAATAGGAAACGATGATTTAATCTATTACACATCACATTGCTGTCACATCCTTCGTTGTTCTAATTATAGGTCCCTTCAGGGTGGTGCAGTTGGTAGAGCTGCAGGTTGCCCCAGGGGCTTTTCTGGGTGGAGTTTGCATGTTCTCTCCATGCATGCATGGGTTTTCCCCAGGTACTCTGGTTTCCTCTCACAGACAACATGTTAGGTTGATTGGTAACTCTAAATTGTCCCTAGGTGTGAGTGAGAGAGTGATGTGTGGTCCTGTGATGGACTGGGTGTACACCACCTCTGGCACAGTGATGGTTGGATATGGACACCAATGACCCCTGTCACCCGAAAAGGGAAGAAGCGGATAAAGATAATGGACTGATGGATAGATGGAAGGTCTCTTCAGCTCTAGGCTGTCAAAAAGTAGTAAAAACAGCAGACGATAAAGGTATGCAATGTGTACTGTAAACACACACACAAAAAACACAACACAGTTGAAGTAAGAAAGAGATACAGAAATATCTTAATTTTCAGATGGGATAAATGGCTCTTTGATGTGAGCCAGATCTTGCAGGTACATTCAGTAGTTTAAGAGATATTCAATTTTGAATAGTAGACAAGTCACTATACAGCCTATAGTGACATAGGCCACACGTAGATAAGATGTTAAGGGTCATGACCTTACTTGTCAAGCATGCAATCATCCTTTCCCTCCTGAGTGCATGCTTCTCATAGGCACTCCTTCCCTTTTGTCTGTTCTTCTTTGACTCAGTAGAAGAGAAAAGGAGGAGGGTGTGTGACTGCAAAAGAGGAGGAAAACACTCACAAGTAGAAGAAAAAAAACACACTGTAAAGGAATGGCTCTCAGCTGTCTGTCAGTTCCCATCATTTGTTTTAAATATTCTAACATCACATCTGTACCCTGTTCTTTAACCTTGTACTATTCAGGAGCCATCATTTATTGTAATATTTTTGCAGCAATACATAAAACTAACGGATATGTACCTGGTACATACCATGTAAAAACCACAAACTTACCAACTTTGAACCCATTTAGTACCAAATATGTACAGTATTAAGTAAGTATCAGGTAAGTACTTGTTAAGTGCAGGTACATGTCAGGCTGTATTGTGTAGCCGTTACCAGTTATGTGCCAGTTACAATTCTCTTTAGACTTGCTTATCATTAATTTTACTAAATGTATTTTAAATTCTTTTGTATTTTATATTCTTTATGTATTTTATATTTCAATTTGTTACTGCTGATGTTTGAACTGTGTTTGTTTGTTAAGTGTCCTTGGGTGTCCTGAAAGGCGCTTTTAAATCAAATGATTATTATTATTATTACATTCCAAGTACAAACCTCTGACATGCTGATTATGTAGTACTTATCCAGTACCCATCAAGTATCTTGACCAGGCTGTATTGTGAAGTGACTTATTACTCTCTACTTGTTGTTATTTTATGTATTTTTCTCGGCTGCTCTCCTCAGGGGTTGCCACAGAGAGTGACCTCATATGAAGGATTTAGCAATACACTGTAGTTCTACGCCAGATGCCCTTCCTGACACGTAGACTTGAACATAAAGCCTCAGGATTACCAAACTTCAGCACATATTGCACTACTAAAGCCCACACTTGTTACCTTGTATTTACAGGGTACTCAATGAGTACATAGGGTACCTGGTACTGTACTTACTAAGTACTTAAAGGTTAACAAGTCACTGTATTATTATATTATGCTACTATTAAGATAAAATAAGCTAGAAGACTATGTATTACTGCTGTTTAGAGAGGTTTTTAATTATATTGTCGGAGCACTGGATTCTAAGGATTACATGTGCTGTGCCGCACTTTACTTAGACCTGTCCAAAGCTTTTGATACTATAAATCATGACACCTTATGCCATAAGCTCTCCGATATTAGTTTCTAGGATCACACTATCGTATGGTTTTCTAACTATCTCTAAGGTCAAAGGCAATGTGTTCAACACAATGGTACTTCTTCTAACTATTTAACTGTGTATTATGGTACCCTGATGCATGCTCAATAATCCAGGTAGAAAAATCCAAAAAAGCTAAGTCTGGTCCTCTGTTTATTAGTGTGCCACAAGGTTCAGGACACAGTCTCTTTATAATTTATATAAGTAATGGAGGTGGAGCTAAGGCGGAGTAGAGGACTGTATCCATTAATTTCAAAGCCTAAGAATCACAACTCTATGTACAACTCACAGTGCCACTATAATAGATAATATTTTCACAAATATAAATCATGGGGATGTGATAGGTGGTACATTATTCTTGTAACTGAGCTAAGCGATCATTTACCAATTTTTACAATCTATAATAATGAACAAAATCTCCAGAGGACCAGACTTAGCTTTTTAAAATTTATTAAAGCAGTTAAAAAAAAAGAAAAAAGTAATTAACACATCCAAAAAAGTGATGGATAGATTACTCTATGACTTGGATAAACAAAAATGGGAAAAAGTGTATGTTGGTGATGTGAACACATCATATGATGAGTTTATGAACATTTTGGAAACTTTATACGAAGAAAACTGTGTGCACATAAACTATACCAAGAATAGCAACTTTGACCAACCATGGATTATGACCGAATAGGAGAATCTGCAGTGAAAGTGGTCTCCAGCTACAAGTACTTGGGTGTGCACCTGAACGACAACCTCAGCTGGAGCAACAACACAGGCTGATCAAAAAAGCTCATCAGAGACTCTACTTCTGCAGACGGCTGAGGCGAGCTGATCTGGGAAGCTCAGTCCTCACCTCCTTCTACAGGTGTGCAGTGGAGAGCATCCTGTGCTCCAGCATCAACGTGTGGCATGGAGGCTGCACAGCTGCAGAAAAAAAGCTCTGCAGAGAGTGGTGAAGGATGCACAGAAGTCTATTGGAGTCAGTCTCCCAACCATCACAGACATCTACACCTCTAGATGCAGGAAGAGGGCCACCTGCATCATGAAGGACCCCACTCACCCAGCACACACACACTTTTTGCCCTCTTCCCTCAGGAAGGAGGTTGAGGAGCATTAAGTGTAGAACCAACCCCTAAACTGAGGAACAGCTTCTACCCTGAAGCTGTTAGACTCATGAATCTCTAATCAGGATACAGTAATCACTGTGAAAAAAATCACTATAATGCCACTTTGATTGTTGATATGTGCTGCTGATTATCCATGCTGCTGATCTCATGCTGCTGATTAATTTCATGCTGTTGTGTTCATTCATACTCATCTGCTCACACAGACTCATATTTGTGCTGCTGTTGTTCAGCATATTGTTTTTGCACTACTGTATAGTGTTTAGCATATTCTTAGCGTTTTTCTTAATTCATATCTTAGATATTATTAGTTTTTCTTTTACAATTTATACTATTGTTGGCTGTAACCCTGTGTACACAATTTCGTCCCACCACATGTACCACGAGATGTGATTGGCAATAAAGAAAACCTTGACCGTGATTATTTAGATGAATGCCCCTGCCAGCTGCTTGCAGATGTTGGATGATGTCATGGCACGCTAAGATCCATAACTGGTTGTAACTACAATACTGTACCCATCAGTGCACTCTGTACTCATTGGTCAGTTGGTCATCATTATCTGCACATGGGCTCTCACACTGGTACATCTTCATCTATAACTCACTCCTTGGTCTGCTACCTTCTTCTATCTCCTCCCATATGTCACATCATCAGAGCAGCAGGCTTTCATTACCTGCAGAGTTCCCTCAGTGCGGACTGAACTCGGAAAAGGCCTTTTCTTACTCCGCTCCTGTAACCTGGAACACTTTACAAAAATATATGAAGCTGTCCACCTCTTTAAGGGATTTTAAACAATTGATAATGTCCTTAGGAAAAAAAATCTAAGCAAATATGTTTTTGCATTTTACATTGTTTTATAAGGCATCTTGATATTGTTTTATAACACTACTTTTTAATTTTAATTGCATTTTATTGTTGTTTATAAATTTTTATCTATATGTTGTCTGTCTAAAACAGGTCTCTCTTGAAAATGAAACCGCATGACTCAATGAGACTAACCTGTATAAATAAAGGTTGAATGAATGAACTATCTGATATTGTTAATATTATTATTAATTGCAGTATTTTAGGCCTGGCTCATATTTTATCCTTTACTTTTCTATATTCCTAATTTTTAAAGCACATATACTTTTTTTTATTAAGTTTTTATCAGCATTACAAATATGTGTCTGCCAGGTGTATATTAACAGCTACAAAGATAATAGTATTCAAGTATAAAAAGGTAAAAGGTTAAAAAAAAGTCTAAAAAGATACAAAACAATCTATTCACAGGTTATATAGATACATTCACATTAAGGTATTCTAGAACTGAGATAGTTTTCATTGCCTTTTTGTTGTCAAGTCCTTTAATTGTGGTGCCATATATGTAAAGTTCCTTGCTGAAGTGGGTTATGCTTGGCTTGGAGTTTGACCACTTTTTTCTTGTGAATGTGAAATTTTCCCAGGAAGTTGAATGAAGCAAATCAAGTCTTTATCCATATCCTTATCGTCGAAGCATAATGTCTTTCTCTGTAAGTGGAATTATTTGTCCAGATTTCTGTCGTATGAGTTGTTGTACGTCTGTCCAGAATGCCATTGTATGAGTAGCACACACTATGTCATGTGTCATTGGATCATGTGGTCATCATGACCATTAGAGGTGATTTAAAACTTAATAAAAAATAAATAATTAAAAAACCAAGTACCGTCCAAACGTAGACCCAATGTGTTCACTCTGCAGCTCTGAGGAGACCATCACCCATCTCTTGACTATACTGTACTAGTTGTTCTGGAAAGACATTTTCCTGTTTGTACATAGAAAATTAGAAATCGACCTATACCATTTGACGCTAAAACTATACCGTTTGGTTTCTTTTGTTCAAAAATTTCAAGTAAGAAAGTTTTTGTTGTGAATTTAATACTAATATTAGCCAAATTTTACATCCACAGCTGTAAATTCTCCATGCTAAAACCTAGATGTAAAGTGTTTTCTACTTATATTTCTTCTTACTTATCTACTTTAAAGTATTGTACCAATGCAAAAGCCGGGCTTTTGCATTAAACTAAAACACTCTGTAACGAATTTCTGCTGTGAGCTGCCCAAAACATATTTTCATGTATTTTTTGGACTTTTTTCTCTTTTTTTGCTATACATGCCTTAAGTCTCGAGCCATGTTTGTCATTGTAGGATTTTGTTGTACTTGTTTTTTAAAATAAATAAATAAATAAATAAAAACTTTTGCACCGCATATATATTTACAGCCACAAGAGGAAGCTCTCTCCATCTGGTCTGTTCTCCTAGACCTGACAGAGATTGAGTTTTCTTGTCTAAAACTGTTGTACTCAGTAGCCTTTGCAAACCTACCGCTATCTTCAGTGCTCTATGATATATGTTCAAACCACTTAATGATATTAATAATCACATAGAAGATTAACTTAACTTAAACCAACATTCAGAACCAGCTTGAAGGGACGGTCTACCTCAATTCAGGGAGTTGGATTGTGGAATGTTCTGGAGAGTGATGTTAAAAATGCAAAATCAATGTATACATTTAAGAAAAAGGTCGAAACGGACTTGCTCAAAAACTATATATGATGTAGCTTAGCGTGTTTGTGTATTACAGTTAGAAAAATTAAGTAGAGTTATTCATTTTGTTTGTGTATTACAGTTAGAAAAATTAAAGGTGCTATGTGTAACTTTCTGTAGAGCACAGAACTTAGAAATATTTTCAACAGGCAAAGCATTCTGATCCCTCCCCCTCAGAGCCATATATGGCTCTGCCCCCCTTGCTCTGCTGAAATTCAAATTCAAGCTCTGTTTTTATTGGCTGATTCAAATTCAAGCTCTGTTTTTATTGGCTGGTTAACGGCGGGTCACTCTGTGTTTTTAGTGTTTTTATAAATGCTGATAGAGAAGCAAGGGGACTATAGTTTTTTTCAGAGATTACTTTGTCTAACACCAGTCTGTCAGTAGATAGTGACAGAGTGAAGAAATATGTTAAAAATATATTGTTAGAAAAGTTACAGACTGCACTACAAAGTTACATAGTGCAGCTTTAAAGCTTCAGTATGTAGCTTTTTTTATGAACATATTTCTTCACTCTGTCACTACCTCCTGACAGACTGATGTTAGCCAGGTAATCTCTGAAAAAAAATAAAAAAAAATATTGTCCCCTTGCTTCTCCAGGTGGTAAATAAGCATTTCTAAAAAGAAAAGGTGACCCGCCATTTTCCAGCCAATAAAAACAGAGTTTGTAACCAGCCAATAAAAACAGAGCTTGAATTTGAATCAGCCAATAAAAACAGAGCTTGAATTTGAAATTCAACAGACCACAAGGGGGCAGAGCCACATATGGCTCTGAGGGGGAGGGATCAGAATGCTTTGCCTGTTGAAAATATTTCTAAGTGCTGCAGTTCTACAGAAACTGCATACTGAACCTTTAAGTAGAGTTATTCATTTTGTGATGTAGTTTGAAGGTTATCATTGTTTGAACAAATGGTGAAATAAGGGGCAGATACAGTATAATAAGATTTCATCTTCTTTCTGCTCCTTTCATTTTATCCTACTTGTATTCTTGTATCTGATGAAACTTTTATTTTGTATCGTTCTTTTAAAATGAATAAATAAACATAAAATCAAATCAAACGTGACATATACCATTCCACTCCTGATGCGCATGAAAGGAATAAATATATTTATTAAAGTCATAAAAAGTCTGCTAAAGTTTAATTTAGTAACTGATTAGTTTAATATGACCCTTGTAGCGATGTGAATGAATATTCACACAGCTCGGACGCTGATTGGCTGGTTCCCCGTGATGACGTAGCACGTGCTAATTGCATATTCAAAGTCGCCGCTCCGGCCCTGCTGCTGCATTAAAGGCAGATAGCGGATCATGGCGAGCAGCGGGGCGAAACTTTTTAATGCTTTTATGTTAGCGCGATGACTTTTGAGTAGCATTTAACTGGGACGAGGCTCCCGGCGCGTGGAGGACAGGGTGAAGAAGAAGAAACAGAGTAAAACTGAAAAACACCCACAAGAGAGAGGACTAGTTGAGACAAGCAACTAATATCCAGTTTGGCCCAAGTGGACTGAAAGATGAGCTTGTTGTCTGCCATAGACACGAGTGCCTCCGTGTACCAGCCCGCGCAGCTCCTCAACTGGGTCTACCTGTCCCTGCAGGACCCCCACCACCAGACCAGCGCCTTCGACGCCTTCAGACCCGAAGCCAACTCTTCCCACCCGGACCTCAGCTTCAGCAAGACCCCCGCCGCCGCGGGCGACCTCAGCTCCTCTTCCCTGAACTCCAACTATCTCAACAGCTTCCTGCAGCTGCAGCGCAGAGAGGTGAGAGACGTGACGTCACAAACTAATACTGCGTGTAAACTTTTTTTGTTTATGTCTTCCTCCACCAGATGGATGGAGTTCAAACAGAGAGAATCGTGTTTAATCTGTGTTTGCGGACCGCCATGATATTTCTTAGTTTAAATGAGCACTATCTTTTGAATACTGTTGTCTTATACAATGCTATGAATGTTTAAATTATTATTTATGTTGTAATTTTTTGTGTAGGACATTATGCACTGGAGATTATTATTGGTATAAAAAGTTAAGACATCATGATTACCCATAGTTTCAAAATAGTGATTGCAAGTTGCACAAAGGTGTCTGTTTGTTAGCTAAATATATCATGAATTTCAATTGAACTTTCAGAATGTAATCAACAATAGATGTGTATCTGTAGCTGATTTTGGGGTTCATCCATTTCAAGACCCATCTGGCTTTAAAAAAGGCAAAACTATCTAAAACCCTGCAAATTTTGCAAGATGTTGACATGATATCTGGGATGGTAGTAGCTGAGACTGATTCCTAATAAAATATTATATGCTCTTACAAAGTTACATATTGCAAAAAAACAAAAACAAAATCTTAAAAATGATACCGTTAATTATTTGGAGTCATTGTCTATCTATTAACACAAGTTAATTGATAATTGGAGTTTAATCAAACTTTCAGGAAATAATCATTAGATGTACCATACCATACCATTTTATTTATAGAGCACTTAAAACAGCGACAAGGCCAACCAAAGTGCAGTACAAACAAACAAACAACAGGCAACACACACAATGAAGTACAAAAAATAGACATAAAATCATTGCAGATAATAAATATAACGACCAAACACAGATTAGCTGGTGTTGAAAGCAACAGATCCACTACCTGCGGGCGGCCGTGGCGTAGTGGTAAGGGCAGTCGTCTCCCGATCTGAAAGTTGGCGGTTCGACTCCCAGGACCCGCACCATGTGTCGTTGTGTCCTTGGGCAAGACACTTAACCCTGAGTTGCTCCCGGTAGGACTGGAAAGCACCTTGCATGGTAGTCTGCCGCCACCGGTTTATGAATGTGTGTAGCATTCAATATATGTGTAGCACTTTGAGATTTTCAGTAATGAAAAGTGCGTTATAAATTGAATTAATTATTATTATTATTACTACCTTATGGCCAGTTAAAACAAGGATGTTGGATCTTTAAACGGGATTTGAAAACCGAGAGGGAAGGGGCCTGTCTGACGAGCAGAGGTAACTCGTTCCAAAGTCTTGGGCCTGCTACAGAGAAGGCTCTGTCACCTCTGCGTCTAAGACGAGTCCCTGGGACTGTCAAAAGTACCTGGTCCGCTGACCTCAGAGCACGTAGTAGGACATACGGGTGTATCAAATCAGAGAGATGGGGAGGGGGATGAGACTGTTCAGCGATTTGTAGACCTACAAGAGAATTTTGAACTGGATTCTAAGATGAACCAGTAGCTAGTGCAGGGAGGCCAAGACTGGTGTAATGTGCTCACTTTTGCGTGTACAGTACTGGTTAAAAATCGGGCTGCTGCGTTCTGAACCAGTTGTAATCGTGCAATGGTGGCCTGACTGATACCAAACAGGAGTGAATTGCAGTAATCAAGCCTAGATGTAATAAATGTGTGTATTACTGTCTCCAGGTTATTTTTTGATAATATGGGCTTCAGTTTAGAGACAGTCGTCTCAGCTGGAAAAAACAGGATTTAATGATCATATTTACATGACTGTTGAGTTTTATGGAAGGGTCCATTATCACTCATGTAGGGGTGCACTGATAAATCGGCCCTGATTTCCTTAATTTTGTGAAATCAGAAATCGGACGATGCATCAGAAACCAATTTTACAGATTTTTTTTAGTTTTAACAACAGTTGTCTGAACTTTATTTATACTTCAGACTAGTGCTGGGCGATATGGAAAAAAATCATATATCCCGATATGGACTTTTTTATATCACGATAACGATATATATCACGATATACCACAATTAATTTAGTATGTTTTCAGTTATTCTTTGAAAAATATCACAAAAAATTATCATTGCTTACTTTTCTGTTGGCGTCGGGCGAGGGAACGGCGTTGTGACAAAGTTTGCAGATTACCGTTTTCTGCTCCGTGTCAGACTTCTTGAATCCAAAATGTATCCAAATAACAGACGTTCCCCCTCTTTCTGGTAAAAGTTCTTCTTCTTGGGCTGCCTGTGCAGCTGTTTCTCCTTGTTGTTCTCCTTGTTGTTCATGCCCCTGCGTCTCCATTGCTCTCGAGTTAAACAACGTAAAGCATGTGTCGCAAACCCACGCGTGTGTCAAACATAAAGCAGCGCCGCCATGTCGCAAAACCACAATACTATGAAGCTTCTTTGCAACAGTTTTTTTTAATTCTTATTTATCACGATAGAGACGATAGAAGGAAAGTAGCACGATAGACACGTTTCTATCGTCCCCACGATATATATTGTCATATCGCCCAGCACTACCTCAGACCACACTACCTTATGGCCAGTTAAAACAAGTTTATATTGTTTCTAGGATATTGTTCAAGGGTAGGTTTTTCAACAAAATAATATTGGAAAATTGAAGGTGCATTGTGACTTTATAACACCTGACGGTGTCGCTTATAAAACAAAATCTGAATCGGCAGGTCAGACTTTTTAGAAATCGGTGATTGGTGACTGGCGATCGGACAGAAAGTTGCAATCGGTGCACCCCTGTTAGAACTTTTGAATTTAACATAAATGAAGATGGCCATCACAGCCAGCTGATCCTAGAAACATCAATGTGGCTCTTAATTCAGTCAGTTTCACAGATATTGAGCTAAAATTAGCTGAGGTTGCAGCTGAGGGATTCATGACACATATCAAATGCTACTGATTGCGAAAGAAGTTTACATGAAATTTTATTCTTAACAGGAGACAGCCCTGTTTGTCTGTTAGCAACATATCTCAATAAATACTGGACAGATTTCAATTAACCTTTTAGAAAGTAATCAGTGGATGAACCTCTGCAACTCTTTAACGTCTGGAGTCAATTCAATTCAAGATGGCTGCCACAGCTAATCAACATTAACCAATGCAAGCATTAGTTTAACAGTCAATTTTACAGATTTTATGCTAAACTGTGATGTGGTTGTAGCTGAGAGTCATTCACAAAACATTACCTAATGTGACGTCTCATAATATGGCATGAGGTTGCTCTTAGTGTTGTTTTCAAGGTTTGACCAAAGCGGCTCCAATCTTGTTGTTTTTCTCTAAAACTCTAAAATGAAAGATCAGAGTTGCATTACTTCTATGAATGCTATACTGTTAATTGAGTGTGTTTTTTTTAAATAAGTTGTGGTTATATATTGAGATGAAACTGTTAAACCAAAAATGCATTTGTCAGAAATGTCTGTGAGCGAGATGAAAATAGAATGGCCTGCTCTGTCTGGAGAGTGCAGGCCTCTGCAGCCTCTCTGCTGGGCTCTGACGTCTTCAAATAGGCCAGGTTGTGCAAACAAAATCTGCTCTTGTTTACATATTGTCTATTTTTGTAGCTCGGAGTAATTTTAGAGACAAATGTGCTGATTGTGCATACTGTGTGCAAATCTGATACAGCACACTGTGCAAAAATAAATAAATAAAATAAAATAATAAAATGTTTACAGGACTCACAACACACCTATCAACTATATATATATATATATGTACAACCAGTGGGTGCTCAAGCACCCCTAAATTTTAAATCAGCACCCCTGAAAAATAAAGAAACCATCATCAGGATTTTGTAAGGAAACTCAGTTTTCAAACTTTAGATTCACCAAAGTATTTAATACATTTGGAATAAATATGGAATAAATTATGACGCTCTTAAACGAGCCAGTAAAATCTATGATTTTTTTCTTTTGGCACGAGTCGGATCCTCTACACCAGTGTTTTTCAACCTTTTTTGAGCCAAGGCACAGTGTTTTCATTGAAAAATCCCGAGGCACACCATCAACCAAAATTGTAAACATAGATATTGTATCCGCCTATATTAAATATATAGTCATTCTTATCAAAGTGTCTTGAATAGGAATGAAATAAACACAAACATTTATTTTTTATCATATTTTATATTTCTTATTTCAAATTGCACTTAACATGTCTTCAAAAATACACCCGAACAGTACCACAACAATGTGGTCTTAAATTTAAAGAGGTTGTAGAAAGGGGGGGGGGCTTTTTTGATAATTTCCAAGGCACACCTGACGATCACTCGCGGCACACTAGTGTGCCTAGGCACAGTGGTTGAAAAACACTGCTCTACACCGTCAATCAATCCAGTAGGCTTGTCAGCAACTGACCAATCAGAAAAATGCCCAAAGTGGGGCCCATGGGCCAAAGTTGGCCCTCCAAGCCGTTTGAGTTGGCCCTCCAAGTTGTCCTCATTACTATATTAAAATTTCCTTTGAAGAATCAATGTGTTTACACTCATTAATTCCACCCGTTGACTGTAATGTTAGTTGTCCTGACTACTGTAATATGCCACTACACAGATCACACAGTAGAGTGGCTAATTTGTGTATTTTTTAAGTAATTTTAGTAATTTATATTCTTGTGTTTTATTTTGACAGACTTCCTACCTTCCCTCAGCAGCTTCTTGCCACTGAATAACATTTTCTTTTGTCAGAGCCGGGAGCTCAGGCTGCTTGTCCTTTTGTGGGACGTTGGTTGGATGCTACATATTATTGCATTTGGCCTGCAGCCCCTCTGATAGCTTTTTAAATTGGCCTTCTCAGGGAAAAAGTTGGGGCACCCCTTGTTTAGAGGATGGAATACAGTTACCTGTAATTCCATTTAATTTCACACACTAAACAAAGTTTGGAAAATTGTCAAAGATGATAAAGGCTGGCATGTTCATCTGTACAAAGGTAACGGCAAGTAAATCCTTTATTTATTAGGATGCGTTAGAGAAGCACAGCACGTTCTAGTCACACAGGGAGAGCTGTTGGTCAGACTACTTCTTGTTGTGCCATGCTCTCTAAAATAGTTATTGAATCAAGTTATGTATCATAGGTAAAAGTAGATGTTTAACAACTCGTTAACATACACCAGAATGCAGGAAATGGCATCTACTTTATACAAAATTATCTGGGGGAAGACCCCCAGACCCTCCCCACCAGTGTGTCCCCTCCCACATTACAGCAAATGGCCACCACATTGTTCAAGCCAAGAGCCATTGTCAACACTGGGGGCTAAGCCCCCCTAAAGGTCAGATTCTAGAATCACCCCTGATACAACACACATGAATAATGACATACTGTGTGTTAGTATGCATTAGCTCACATTTTGGACACACTAGTGGCGGATAGATGGATGCTGGTGTTCATGATGGCGGGGACCAGGGAGAGCTTTTTAAGTCATTAAACCTAACGGGTCAGCTGGAAATAGTTTTCACATTATGTATTACGCACAATCCTTCAGTTGCATTCAGTCCATATGAGTTTCAAGTGTTTCAAATGTGAGAACACACATGGAGCCTGGTGGGTGCCTTTTCCACTTACTCCACACAGAAAGTCAAGTAAAATTATCCACTGCAGAGATTTGATGAAAAGTGTAAAATGTGGTAATTTCAGCAGGGATTACATAACAGTTCAATTAGGATGGAATGGTGATCTATTATTTACTTTGAAAGTACTTTTGAATATTTTTAACTATAGTTTCACTTTTTTTTCAACAACCAGTGCTGATTTGTAGAAATCAGAGTATCCCGTGACAGATTTATGAAGTCAATTTGTTTGTTTGCTTGATTTTTACCTATTAGTATAACTTTGTAACTTTACAGTGCATCATATTTTAAAAAGAAAACGGTGACTGAAGACGTGTGGGCAGATGTTTCTCATAGGGAGTTTGATAATCAGTTGTAGAAATGTTTGTCTCAGGACCAATGGATTGATCAAGAATTGGCAGACACAAAATGCTGTCCTGATGTGTATTGCTACAATAACACATTTTTCAACTTTAATCATTCTAATCATAGCAATACATGATTGCACTTCAAATAATTAAGCACATGACACATCGCTTTTTGAAAATCGGATCTCTGCAACCACTGTCTGCAGTCTTTTCCTAATAATTTTGTAAATATGTAGGCCTTGCACAACATGCACTTCAGTATTTAGACATGGATAACAGAGCTTTTGTCTAGCA
>JBBPBX010057922.1:0-22266 GCA_038048925.1 Garcialebias charrua
ACCAACCACCGCCGGGGAAGAAGCGGCGCCCGGCAAACCCCCAACCGTCACACTCTGCCAACCCACTCCCTCCACCGGCCGCTGTGCCCCCTCCTCCATGCCTGCAGGGAAGAAAAAGAGAGAAAAGTAAAAAAAGAGAAAGGAATTTTTTTTTTTTTTTTTTTTTTACTCTTTTAGAAAATAAACCCCAAACCCACAATTAGGTCTTCTCTTGGACCACTACTGCTGTCTTGTCCTACCAAAAAATAAAACCACACCCAACAATAAAAGACTTAAACATAAAAAAAAAATATATATATATATATATATATATATAAAAAAGTCTGTTCAATGGTGTGGTGTGGTGCTCTGGTGTAAATCCTTCCAGCAACGCCAAATGTGACCAGAAGGTGGAGCTCTTGCTCTTTTAAATTATACACCAGAACACCAGAACAGACTTTTGCAAAGTTAAAATATTTAATAAAACAGTTTCAATAAAACAATCCTTTTAAAACCAAGGTTTCCAGTCCATCACTCAGTCCTTTAAAAGAAGGAAGACTCAAATAATGGAAAACACTTTGGAACCATAACCGGTCGTTGTCGTCTTCCAGTTCAAGAGCTCTTCAACGGAGTGATGTGATGCCCTGCCCCCAACACCTGCCCGACCAGTCCAGGTTTTGATGAGAGTGGGCCGAACAACCAGGGAAAGACAGGACAAGACAGCAGAGTGTCCACAGCGCTGCAACTCCAAAACAGTAAAAGCTGGTGCCTAAAACAGAAAACCCATTATTGTGGATTCAGGATAAAATTAAGTCTAAATTGCAGGCAGCTTACCCAGAGGTGGAAACACAGCCAAACCAGGGAGGAAACAGGTCAGCAGGTGAGGACCAAAAGGAAGCCGCACGCTACAACAACCCACAGCCACAGCCGGCAACGCCAGCAGAACAACACTGCAGAAACGCACGACAGGTGTAACACCCCAAAAGCCCAACACGATCCCAGTAACTGATTGAAAAACTGGCACTTACGATCTCAGATGAGCAGATCCAGAACACAAGCAAAATAAAGCAGCCGACTGTAGTGAAGGAAACAAAGATACTCGCACCCCACAGCAGCCTGCTCAATATAAAGGCATCTGCCCCGCCCATCAATCAACGGTGTGCAAATGGCTACACCTGCTCCACAGGGTGGAGGGGGGGGTGTGGTGGAACACCATCTCACCACATTCTACCCCCCGATGTTGCATCGTCGCCCCGACGATGGACCTGCACACTTCAGCACCACGGGCGAAAAATGGCAAACTGTGCGTTGGAAACTGGCTGACTAGTTCCTGCCGCATAACCCACAGGTCGAGGAAGGTGATGGACATTTGAATGCTGTCCTGCCCCTAGACGGGCAGTACGACGCAAGGATGGAGGAACTGCCTCAAAAGTTTGAACAGGGTGACCGTTTCCTAAAGCGACCGGTGGAAGCAACCCTGTGGCTGTGGAGCTAGTAGGTACATAAGTATCAGAGACCAACAAGCACAAATCATCCTCCACAGAGTCATCCAACTCCCTTGTAGGCAAGGTAGGTTTTGACTGCAGGGGTGCAGGTGTGGGCTCTGGCCCAACCCGAGCCTTCAGCATATCCCGATGCACATTTCGAGTCCTCTGCAAGTCACTCACAGGAGCCACAGTATAAACCTGCTCTCCAGCCGTTGGAGCTCTCACAACCTGATGGATAACTGAGTTAAAGAGGTCCTGGATTTTATGACGACCTCTAACACTATGATCACGCAGGTAAACCAACTGTCCCTCTTGTAATGGAACCTGCCGAATGCCTTGATCATGATGCTGTTTTCTACGCCCTGCAGCTGCCAACAAGTGATCCTGAGCATGATGAAAAGCAGTAGTTAATCTAATCCCATGTTCAGCCACCCAATCCACCACCTCACCTGGTGTAGGATCCTTCCAGCAACGCCAAATGTGACCAGAAGGTGGAGCTCTTGCTCTTTTAAATTATACACCAGAACACCAGAACAGACTTTTGCAAAGTTAAAATATTTAATAAAACAGTTTCAATAAAACAATCCTTTTAAAACCAAGGTTTCCAGTCCATCACTCAGTCCTTTAAAAGAAGGAAGACTCAAATAATGGAAAACACTTTGGAACCATAACCGGTCGTTGTCGTCTTCCAGTTCAAGAGCTCTTCAACGGAGTGATGTGATGCCCTGCCCCCAACACCTGCCCGACCAGTCCAGGTTTTGATGAGAGTGGGCCGAACAACCAGGGAAAGACAGGACAAGACAGCAGAGTGTCCACAGCGCTGCAACTCCAAAACAGTAAAAGCTGGTGCCTAAAACAGAAAACCCATTATTGTGGATTCAGGATAAAATTAAGTCTAAATTGCAGGCAGCTTACCCAGAGGTGGAAACACAGCCAAACCAGGGAGGAAACAGGTCAGCAGGTGAGGACCAAAAGGAAGCCGCACGCTACAACAACCCACAGCCACAGCCGGCAACGCCAGCAGAACAACACTGCAGAAACGCACGACAGGTGTAACACCCCAAAAGCCCAACACGATCCCAGTAACTGATTGAAAAACTGGCACTTACGATCTCAGATGAGCAGATCCAGAACACAAGCAAAATAAAGCAGCCGACTGTAGTGAAGGAAACAAAGATACTCGCACCCCACAGCAGCCTGCTCAATATAAAGGCATCTGCCCCGCCCATCAATCAACGGTGTGCAAATGGCTACACCTGCTCCACAGGGTGGAGGGGGGTGTGTGGTGGAACACCATCTCACCACATTCTACCCCCCGATGTTGCATCGTCGCCCCGACGATGGACCTGCACACTTCAGCACCACGGGCGAAAAATGGCAAACTGTGCGTTGGAAACTGGCTGACTAGTTCCTGCCGCATAACCCACAGGTCGAGGAAGGTGATGGACATTTGAATGCTGTCCTGCCCCTAGACGGGCAGTACGACGCAAGGATGGAGGAACTGCCTCAAAAGTTTGAACAGGGTGACCGTTTCCTAAAGCGACCGGTGGAAGCAACCCTGTGGCTGTGGAGCTAGTAGGTACATAAGTATCAGAGACCAACAAGCACAAATCATCCTCCACAGAGTCATCCAACTCCCTTGTAGGCAAGGTAGGTTTTGACTGCAGGGGTGCAGGTGTGGGCTCTGGCCCAACCCGAGCCTTCAGCATATCCCGATGCACATTTCGAGTCCTCTGCAAGTCACTCACAGGAGCCACAGTATAAACCTGCTCTCCAGCCGTTGGAGCTCTCACAACCTGATGGATAACTGAGTTAACACTAGGAATACCAAACATATGTACTTGTACATATTTTACATATAGCTCCCATGGGAGACTGTAAAATGACAGATTGAGGAATTTGCATTCCATTAGGTTTGTGTGACCCCCTGGGGCTGAAGTCTTTTGTGTGCTCAAAACATCCCCCAGTAGCCAAAACAAAACATCTCCCCCATATTCCAACAACAACATTCTTTCTGCAGGTTGAAAGTGCAGCTTTTTACAACACAGACCAAACTTTTGGAGATGTTGATGACTCTTTGCAAATGTCAACGCTAGAAACTTCAGTTTATTTTATAGATATACGTTTTATACTTTTTATACTACTATGCAAAAACTCAGGACAGTATTACACTTTTATTATTTCATTTTATGCTTATGTTCATTGGGTGTTTGGTGTTTTAGGGGTGTTTGGTGTTTCAGTGTTGGTGTAAATTTTCATACTTTTATACTATTATGAAAAAACTCAGGACAGTGTTACACTTTTTTACTATTTTACTATTTTATGCTTATGTTTATTAAATGTTTTAGTGTTTAGTGTTTAGATGGTTACTGTTGCACCGAGGGACTGAGAGAAACGCAATTTCGGTCCTGTGTATGTCCTGTACATATTGCAGTTCTGACAATAAAGTTGACTTTGACTTTGACTTTGACTGCCTCTAAGCGAGCAGGTCCCCGGTTCAAATCCTGGTCCGGGGGCCTTTCTGGGTGGAGTTTGCATGTTCTCTCCGTGCATGCGTGGGTTTTCTCCGGGTGCTCCGGTTTCCTCCCACAGTCCAAAAACATGCATGTTAGGCTGATTGTTAACTCTAAATTGACCCTAGGTGTGAGTGAGACAGGTCCCTCTTGTAAATGAGTCCCCGTGGCTCAACGAGTCCAGCCTGTATAAATAAAGGTTGAATGAATGAATGAACAAACTGATATGGAGAGAACACAAATTCTGTAAGAATAAAAATACTAAATCTATTACAGTACTGTACAAAGTCAGAGACCCATTGAATGATAAAGCTCTGTATTTGTTGTATAACACAATCATTTTTCCACACTCAAAAGTATGAATGTTTACATGAAAACTGGAGTGAAACAACTTTATTCAATTTTATTTCACTCAGCATGTAGCTTGCAGATAGGCAGATAGGCAGCCGTGGCATAGTGGTAATGGCACTCGTCCACCGATCGGAAGGTTGGAGGTTCGAATCCCGTTTCCCCACACCATGTGTCGTTGTGTCCCTGGGCAAGACACTTAACCCCGAGTTTCTCCCGGTAGGACTGGATGGCGCCTTGCATGGCAGTCTGCCGCTACCGGTGTATGAATGTGTGTATGAATGGTTGGATGGTTGGTATTGTAAAGCGCTTTGGGGCCCCTCATAGGGGGCTGGAAAGCGCTATATAAATAAGCTCCATTTACCATTTGTCCTTCGTCCAGGAAGGACAAAGATGCCTTCCTGACAAAACCGCCGTTCACATAAAGCGCATGTGTCTCCGCGGAGAAACTTATGAACCGACACGGTCCATAGCAGGGTTTCCAGGCCGAAGGCCTGTAAGTCGATGTCCTCGTAAGTCGGGGACCACCTGTACAATCCCGCCGCCTTCAGATAAAAGTGACCAATGCAATCCCGCCTTGACCGTGGAATAGGTGATATTTAGTATTTTTATTCTTACAGAATTTGTGTTCTCTCCATATCAGTTTGTTCATTCATTCATTCAACCTTTATTTATACAGGCTGGACTCGTTGAGCCACGGGGACTCATTTACAAGAGGGACCTGTCTCACTCACACCTAGGGTCAATTTAGAGTTAACAATCAGCCTAACATGCATGTTTTTGGACTGTGGGAGGAAACCGGAGCACCCGGAGAAAACCCACGCATGCACGGAGAGAACATGCAAACTCCACCCAGAAAGGCCCCCGGACCAGGATTTGAACCGGGGACCTGCTCGCTTAGAGGCAGTCAAAGTCAACTTTATTGTCAGAACTGCAATATGTACAGGACATACACAGGACCGAAATTGCGTTTCTCTCAGTCCCTCGGTGCAACAGTAACCATCTAAACACTAAACACTAAAACATTTAATAAACATAAGCATAAAATAGTAAAATAGTAAAAAAGTGTAACACTGTCCTGAGTTTTTTCATAATAGTATAAAAGTATGAAAATTTACACCAACACTGAAACACCAAACACCCCTAAAACACCAAACACCCAATGAACATAAGCATAAAATGAAATAATAAAAGTGTAATACTGTCCTGAGTTTTTGCATAGTAGTATAAAAAGTATAAAACGTATATCTATAAAATAAACTGAAGGTTCTAGCGTTGACATTTGCAAAGAGTCATCAACATCTCCAAAAGTTTGGTCTGTGTTGTAAAAAGCTGCACTTTCAACCTGCAGAAAGAATGTTGTTGTTGGAATATGGGGGAGATGTTTTGTTTTGGCTACTGGGGGATGTTTTGAGCACACAAAAGACTTCAGCCCCAGGGGGTCACACAAACCTAATTGAATGCAAATCCCTCAATCTGTCATTTGACAAGCTCTGGTAAGTGTAGTACTCATCTGAATATTCTGGTATTCCTAGTGTTAAAGAGGTCCTGGATTTTATGACGACCTCTAACACTATGATCACGCAGGTAAACCAACTGTCCCTCTTGTAATGGAACCTGCCGAATGCCTTGATCATGATGCTGTTTTCTACGCCCTGCAGCTGCCAACAAGTGATCCTGAGCATGATGAAAAGCAGTAGTTAATCTAATCCCATGTTCAGCCACCCAATCCACCACCTCACCTGGTGTAGGATCCTTCCAGCAATGCCAAATGTGACCAGAAGGTGGAGCTCTTGCTCTTTTAAATTATACACCAGAACACCAGAACAGACTTTTGCAAAGTTAAAATATTTAATAAAACAGTTTCAATAAAACAATCCTTTTAAAACCAAGGTTTCCAGTCCATCACTCAGTCCTTTAAAAGAAGGAAGACTCAAATAATGGAAAACACTTTGGAACCATAACCGGTCGTTGTCGTCTTCCAGTTCAAGAGCTCTTCAACGGAGTGATGTGATGCCCTGCCCCCAACACCTGCCCGACCAGTCCAGGTTTTGATGAGAGTGGGCCGAACAACCAGGGAAAGACAGGACAAGACAGCAGAGTGTCCACAGCGCTGCAACTCCAAAACAGTAAAAGCTGGTGCCTAAAACAGAAAACCCATTATTGTGGATTCAGGATAAAATTAAGTCTAAATTGCAGGCAGCTTACCCAGAGGTGGAAACACAGCCAAACCAGGGAGGAAACAGGTCAGCAGGTGAGGACCAAAAGGAAGCCGCACGCTACAACAACCCACAGCCACAGCCGGCAACGCCAGCAGAACAACACTGCAGAAACGCACGACAGGTGTAACACCCCAAAAGCCCAACACGATCCCAGTAACTGATTGAAAAACTGGCACTTACGATCTCAGATGAGCAGATCCAGAACACAAGCAAAATAAAGCAGCCGACTGTAGTGAAGGAAACAAAGATACTCGCACCCCACAGCAGCCTGCTCAATATAAAGGCATCTGCCCCGCCCATCAATCAACGGTGTGCAAATGGCTACACCTGCTCCACAGGGTGGAGGGGGGGGGGGTGTGGTGGAACACCATCTCACCACATCAACCTTTTCACAACATATGCTGTAACTGTTCTGTGGCACTCTTCATTCAGTTAACACTGACGTTTTTACCTTGGACGCTGGTGAACACTGTGAAGCCATTTCAGGTCGTTTGTCTAAGAAAAAAAATACAAGCTAACGTTAGCATCGTGTTTGTATTTGAGCTGACTTACCGCTTTAAGCGGAGTATAACTTGTTAGCTGCCTTAATGTTGGTATGAGATGTAGTTTATAGTTTATTTATTTACCTGATGGAGCCGAAGAGGTAGCGATTAGCGAAAAGTTCGGCGGAGCGTTTTGCAGACGGACCACTCTGTACTTCCGGTCGGATACGAAGCGAAAATAATCCGGTGGAGCGCGTCAAAGACGGGACACTATTTTACTTCTCCACCCTCCTTTGCATGATAGAAAATTATTGCAAGTGCTGCACTGACCTGACTGGTCATTTTATTAATTAGTAAGCTTTCGATCTCGGGTGCACACTTCCGGTGGATTCTTCTTCGTTGGGTTTCGGCGGCGGCTACTTCCGGTTGGCTAACTAGCATCGAACAAAGGAATCGCAAATTAATATTTTGAACAATTCCGGGAAAACCGGACAGTTAGTCCCGGTTCCGAACAATTCTCGATTCTCGATGCCCAACCCTACTCACAAAGCAACCGGCCCAGACAACATCCCCGGGAAAGTTCTGAAGGAATGTGTGGATAAGCTCTGTGAGGTGCTGGCCGAATTCTTTAACACCTCACTTGCCCTAGAAACAGTTCCCACCTGCCTGAAGACTGCCACTATCATCCCAGTCCCAAAAAGCTCCACAGTGACTGGTCTGAATGACTATCGGCCGGTGGCCCTCACCCCGATAGTCGCAAAATGCTTCGAAAAACTGGTCATGACCCACATCAAGACAACGTCAACATCAACGAGGACCCTCATCAGTATGCATACTGCGAGAACCGATCAACAGAGGACGCCATCTCCTCTGTGGTCCACACTGCTCTCACCCACCTGGATCAGAAAGACTCCTACGTCCGTATGCTCTTTGTGGACTTCACATCTGCCTTCAACACCATGATCCCCCAAACTCTGATGGACAAACTATTCCCACTTGGACTAAGCCCCTCCATTTGTAACTGGGTCCTAGACTTTTTAACAAACAGACCACAGTCAGTGAGGATCCACAACTTCTCCTCCTCCACCATTGGGGCCAAGATGGTGTAGTGGCAGAGAATCGGACTTGTTATCCGAAGGACCCAGGTTCGAACCCCGGCCATGGCACACACCTTGGGGTGTCTATGAGTGCACATCTATTTCCCCAGCTCCCCGAGCGCTGACCACGGCTGCTCACTGTACCACCTGGTGGTGGTTGGGTTAAATGCAGAAGGCCAATTTCATCTGTCAAGTATGGGAACATACAAATGTGACAAATTATTATTATTGCCCTCAGCACTGGCTCTCCTCAAGGATGTGTGTTGAGCCCCCTTCTGTTCACTCTGCTCACATATGATTGTGCAGCTACCCATCCAGGTTGTCATATTGTAAAGTTTGCAGATGATACAGCGGTGGTGGGATGCATCACAAACAATGATGAGTCCAGCTACAGGCAGGAGGTGGAACACCTGGAGAGCTGGTGCAAAGAGAATAACCTTCACATGAATGTGAAGAAGACAAAGGAGATGATTGTGGACTTCAGAAGGAACAAACAAACCCACACCCCACTGAACATAAGTGGATCTGCGGTGGAAGTGGTCTCCAGCTACAAGTACCTGGGTGTACACATGAATGATAACCTCAGCTGGAGCAACAACACCACCAGCCTGATCAAGAAAGGTCATCAGAGACTCTACTTCCTCAGACGGCTGAGACGAGCTGGTCTGAGCAGCCCAGTCCTCACCTCCTTCTACAGGTGTGCAGTGGAGAGCATCCTGTGCTCCAGCATCAACGTGTGGCATGGAGGCTGCACAGCTGCAGAAAGAAAAGCTCTGCAGAGAGTGGTGAAGGCTGCACAGAAGTCTGTTGGAGTCAGTCTCCCCACCATCACAGACATTTACACCTCCAGATGCAGGAAAAGAGCCACCTGCATCATGAAAGACCCCACTCACCCAGCACACACACTCTTTGCCCCACTCCCTTCAGGACGGCGGTTAAGGAGCATCAAATGTAGAACCACTAGACTGAGGAACAGCTTCTACCCTGAGGCTGTTAGACTCATGAATAAATAAATAATAAGAATAATCACTGCAAAATATCACATCATGCTGATGCTGATCTGTTTCATGTTGCTGCTGTGTTCATCTGTGACCATCTGCTCATACAGACTCGTGTTCGTGCTGCTGTTTGTAATGATGTTTTTCTATTACATTAGGGCTTAGTGTATTTCTAGTTGATGTTTTTCTTAGTTATATCCTAGATGTTATTACTGTTTTTCTCTTACATTTTGTTGTTGGATGTAACTGGGACCCTGTGTACATAATCTCGTTTCATCACATATACCACATGCGGTGCAAATGACAATAAAGATTCTCTGACTCTGACTTAAACTAAGATTCTAGGTCCAGGTTTATAACTTCATGTCTTCATCATTAAGTCCTTGGTTCAGTACCAGTAAATGTTTCTCCAAAATAGAACTCATATTATGTTTAAATATAACAATACATTGCTTATTTTGGTTTGTTTGAGTGCAGACATGCTGGAGGTGAGGTACAGGCTGGACAGCAGCAAAGATGCAGAGATCCTGAGGAGCAAAGTGAAGAACCTCACCAACCAGCAGCTGCATGCTCCACAGGCTGGCCGATACTGTCACTCTGCAGGTAACTTTTCATTTAAACAAACAGGAATCTTTAGTTCTGAATCTTGAATCAGTCTGGAGCGTCTCTGAAAGTCCTGAACAACCAGCATGATCAACAACAAACAGGCTGCAAGAACAAACCACTGCATGAGCTTAGCAGCTTGAAAGCACAAATGAACGTTTTCTCACATTTCCGATCAAAGTTCTTCAAAATTTAAAGGTTATAGGATTAGATCATTCATAGGATTAGATCATTTAATTATAGGATTAGATAAATTAGGAATAGGATTAGTTAATTTAGTATTAGACTGTGCCATAATGGCAAATCACAAGGACAGCATTTTTTTCATCTGCCAAAATGTGAGACTTTTAAAGGTTTCAGAGATTCATTGTTTGTTTTATTTGAAGTGGTAGCATTTAATAATTTGTGATTTTGTTATGTTTTTAACTGAAACCTTTCATTTCCTTTCAGATTGACCAACATGACAATGAGCATTTTAACCGGACATCTGTAGTGGACCAGACTCTGGTCTCTGAAAACTGTATTGACACACCTTTTCTTTGAATCTTCAAGAACAAGGACAGAACATTGATTTATTTTATTAATTTGAATCAAGACACAAATTAAATCACAAGATACTCTCTTGTTCTTTTAATTTGTGTTGATTCAAATATATCAAATGAGTAACCTTGTGTTAGTTGAGCATTATTGTGTTCAATGTTTGATAGTCAAAGACTCTGTTTAATTCAAACTGGAATTAGCAGCTGAACATCCTCTTACTTTGAATGTGTTATGGTGCACTTTTTCTCTGAAACCTGCAGTGAAGGACAGTGGCACTGTTTATCTCATTTAGTTTGAATTCAGGACACTAATCACCTCAACAAGAGACTCTTTTTTGTCCTAATTAATAATCAGAAGAATAATCTCCTGTTATGTTATTATCATCAGTGGGTTCAATATGTTGATAATTGAATGACGTTGTTTAATCAAAGTGACAGGTCAACAGTGTTTGTTTAAAGTGTTAAGACAGTTTTAATCAGTTTTATCATAAAAGCTGGCGCCTAAAACTAACACTTTACCCTCCCCTTCTGACCTAAACTAACCTCTTGACCTCTTCCTCTCAACCTCATGATCTCACTCTCACTCCTGAGTATCTAGGTCAAGCTCCCTGTAAAAGCTCTAAGTCTTAGAGTCTAAGACTTCCTGGAAGTAGTGAGTTGCTGCAAGGAAGTTGAAAGGTAATGACTTTCTCTTTAAGCTGGGGGACTTTGACCAAGCGCCAAAGGTCTAGTTCACCAGCCAGAGTTAACAGCAAGACTGCTGTGAACTCACTCGAGCGTTAAGCTCCAAGCCTTAATGAAAATTCCTTAGAGGAATCCTTTATCTTGAAAAACCAAACTGGAACTGGTTGCCACAACCTCGGTCCAGTTGATGCGGACCTCCGCGAGATGCTGGAAAATGAACGAGCTGAAAGCCTGCAAAAACGTAGCCGGATGGACGATCTGTGCACGTTTCAGGTTGGCCCACTTTGCCTAAGCTGGGAACAGAGAATCTTCGCAAAAGGTAAAAAGTCGATGTTCATTAACGTACCTGAGGTCCAGCGGACGCCGGCCGAGGAATGTATCGTTTCTGGTTAAACACTTCAAGATAATAACCGTCCTCACCTTTCCTCCATCTTTCTCCTCCTCTTAACTATTTCTTTTAAACTTATTCTTGCCAGTAACTAAGTTAAAAAGCCTCCAGTAAGTAAGTAATGTGTCATCTCAATATCTGTTTTCTGTTGTCCCTAATTTAAATCTGATGATGAGTAAATTATAGGAAAATCTGATCGATCAATCACCGTGTACATGTTATGATGTAATTTTATGATTCTGTTAATAAATGATTAAGTTCTGCTGAGTCAACATAAATTAATGTTTCATGCCTTTTACATTACATTGTATCTGGTCACACAATTTATTGTTAGTCCTGAAAAACAGAGAACAACTGAATATTTGATGATAATTTGTGTCAGGGTAAACCCTGCTCATTTTACCCTGCTCTTTGTATTGGACAGATCAGCAAATCTGATCTCCCCTATACTATTACACATCTTGTGTTGAGTTCAACGGTGTTGGCTCACTGACTCTTGGCAGAAAGCACAGTAAGTTTACTGGTCATGTGAGAACACTCGCATTGAGTCTTTTATAATAACTATAAATATTTAACATTAATATTATTATATATTTTTTATAATATAAAAAGATCACCACCATGAAAAAGAGGGAATTGTGGTTTTTTCTTCAAAGCAATGTTGTAAGGACCATTATATGTTTACAGCTGGCACAGAACCAGGCCCAGTGGCCTAATGGACAAGGCACCAGCCTCCGAAGCTGGGGATTGTGGGTTCAAGTCCCACCTGGGTCAGCTGAATCAAGTCAAATTACCTGGCAATTGCTATGATGTTTATTTGTTATATGCAAGTTAACACAAGATCAGTAGTGCAATGAAATATTCAGGATGAGAAGAACCTATTTCACTCACCAAGAAATACTAAAGCATGCAATAAAAGTACCAAAAAAGAAATGTAATATTTTCAAGGTCCAAACAAAATATATATAAAAAAAAACACAATGACTCTCTGAAAATTTTAAGTCTCGTTTTGGCAGCAAAAAAAAAAAAAAGTTCTTTTGATTTGTCTCATCTACCAGTATTTAACAGGTAGTCACTTTAATGCACAAAACATGTACTGCAGGGGTTGTGTGACAGGTTATCACACAGGTTTTGAGTAACATTCATTCATTCATTCAACCTTTATTTAGTCAGGTAAATCTCATTGAGCCTTGTGGACTCATTTACAAGAGCGACCTGCTACAAACTAAAAAATGATGAACAGCAACGGTAGAATTTCCTTAAACAATAAACAATAGAAAAACATAAGAGAGAAATACAGAATTTTCTTTTTTTAAACATTATAAGGTAGATGTATAAAATCAAAAACAAGAACATATCTGCATTGGTTTTTGCCAGGATTCCAACAGATTCTGAAAACCATTTAGAGAAGTCAAGGTCGAGAGCTTCAGATCTTTTTGTAAGATATTCCATGAAGCAGGAGCGGAGTAGGAGAAGGCCCTTTTTCCAAGTTCAGTCCTCACTGACGGAACACTGCAGGTAATCATGTCCTGAGAGCGCACACTGTAGCTGCACTCACGCAAAGACATGTAGGAGGAGATGTATGAGGGCAGCAGACCAAGAAGTGATTTAAAGATGAAAATGTACCAGTGGAAGAGTCTGCGTGAGGTTAATGATGTCCAATTAACCAGTGAATACAGGGTGCAGTGGTGGGTACGATAATCACAGCCAGTTATGAATCTTAGTGCACCATGATAGACAACATCCAACATCCGCAGGGTGCTTGTAGGAGCATTCATGTAGATAATGTCACCGTAATCAATGGAGGGAAGGAAAGTCACAGATACAAGGCGTTTCCTAGCATTCAATGTTAGACATGATCTATTTCTGAAAAAGAAACCCAGTTTAACTTTCAGTTTCTTTACTAGGTTTTCCACGTGGAGTTTAAAAGAGAGATGTGAATCGACCAGGATACCCAAATATTTATAGGAATCAACAAATTCAATTGGGACACCATTTGAGGATAAAATCAGAGGAAGATCTGCTGGGACAGACTTCCTATTTGAAAAAAACATATATTTTGTTTTATCAGCATTTAGGACAAGTTTGAGACATAACAAATCTGACTGGATGATGTCAAAGGTGGATTGCAGAAACTGGAAAGCCTTAGCTACTGTTTTAGCTCAGCAGTAAACAACTGTATCATCAGGGATGCTCTGACCTACATTAGCTATGTAGATTGCAAAGAGGGTTGTCCTAAGACTGAGCCTTGTGGTACACAATTTTTAACTGTTATATAACTGGAAGAAGTACCGTTATGTTGAACACATTGCCTCCGATTGGAAAGATAATTAGAAAACCAACCAATGGTGTGATCAGAGAAACTGATTTCTGAGAGCTTATGACACAAGATGTTATGATCCACAGTGTCAAAAGCTTTAGACAGGTCTAAGAAAAGTGCAGCACAATAATCCTTAGCATCCAATGCTTCAACAACGTCATTAAGAACCTTCAACACTGAGATGAAGTGAATTATGATGGTAAGGTAGTAACATACATGATACAGCCATAGTGCAGCAGTATTAAACATATTGTGTGTCACAGATGTGGCTTAATTCAATGCTGCTGTCAGTTGTTTGTTATTACTGTCAAGAGTTCAGTAATCTGACAGCTTGTAGGTAATAACACCTTGAGTCTTTTCATGCGTGATGGCAGACTCCTGTATCTGCCTGTGGGCAGTAGATGGAAGAGTCCTTGTGCTGGGTGGGTGTGGTCCTTAATGATGATGCGTGCTTTACACAGCTGTGGTAGATGTCCTGCATGGTGTGGAGATTGCTACCAACAATGTCACATTTGTCATCTGTGTATGTTTCCCATACAAGACGAAATTCGTCTCTGCATTTAACCCAACCACCACCAGGTGGTGCAGTGGGCAGCCATAGGAAGCGCCCGGGGAGCTGGAGAAATAGGTGTGCCCTCATAGACACCCCAAGGTGTGTAGTGGCCGGGGTTCGAACCTGGGTCCTTAGGGTCCCAAGTCGGGAGCCCTGCCTCTACACCACAATGTCCTCTGCTGTTTGCACCACAACCTCTGTAGATCTCTCTGGCTCTGGGTGGTGCAGTCCCCATACTGCCCTGTGATGCAGCCTGTTAGCAGGCTCTCAATGGTGCACCTATAAAAGTTGGTGAGGATGCTGGTGTTCCTACACACTTCCTTAATCTTCTCAAGAAGTAGAGTCAACAGTGACAACATTGACTCCAGATGAGAAGTTGCTAGGAATACGTTTTATTTACCACCATGAAGTCAAGTGTCTTTCTAATCCCAACATACCTCATAAACTACTCCACTTGTTTCATTCGGAAATGATTGGACACACATCCACACCTGATTACCTTCTGGACTCAACCTGTTTCCAGATAGACAGCACAACGAATCACCCTTATTAACCATATACAGCATACAGTATGTTGCTAAAAAGTTGCAGTTAATGCAAAAAAATAAAAAAAGGAGTGTTTGTAGTTATGAGTTTTCTCCAACAAATATCTTGGCATGCAAGATGGCAGGTGATACATATTTAATAATAAAATGCAGTGTACATGGTAGTGGTGCATTTAGAAGTTTTTTTTTCAGTCTTAAGGGTTAAAACCTTTTTGAGGATGCTCCTAAAACCTCAAGGCAACTCATTGTTTTACAGTGTTTCTCAAAGTCACAACATCTCTTAAGTGGCGGCCGTGGCATAGTGGTAATGGCAGTCGTCCCCCAATCGGAAGGTTGGCGGTTTGAATCCCGGTTCCCCACACCATATGTTGTTGTGTCCTTGGGCAAGACACTTAACCCCGAGTTGCTCCCAGTAGGACTGGAAAGCACCTTGCATGGTAGTCTGCCGCTACCGGTGTATGAATGTGTGTAGCATTCAATGTGTGTAGCACTTTGAGATTTTCACTAATGAAAAGTGCGTTATAAATTGAATTCATTATTATTATTATTATTTTTTTTTTTTTTTTATTACTAGGTGCTTTAACAATTCTACTAACTTGTATTCCATTTCTGCTGTACGTTGTACTATAACTGCACCAATAAGTAGGTCTTTTGGGTGTAGTGTGTACCTACTGTGCTAAAACAAATGACTGCAGTGTGCAGTGCTTTTACAATTGCATTTTGGCTTATTTATAAGAGATACAAATAACCATTTGTAATCTAAAATGTGTAGAAACAAAATATAAATTATGTTTTCTTCTTGTTAAAACTGATTTATTTTATTTTACTTAATTTATTCTTTATATAACCTTCTGTGACAGGTGATAAAATACATATTTTAACAGGAAAGGAAGCTGTAGATCAACACTGACCTATACAGTATGTAGCAGAGCTACAGCAAGTAAGTTTATAAGATGTGGTGCAAGTCATTGTCCATGATTGACAGAACTATCTGAGAAGGCTTTCTATTTGTGCTTGTGTCAGCACAAGAATCTAACAACATTAGGACCCTTTCTTCGACATCCTGCTTTCTATTTCTTTGTCTTTCTGTCCAGATTTTGCAGAGCTGGATCGGGAACTGGCTCAACTCGGCTCTCTGGGTTTTACAGGTTGTCTGTCTGCAGTTCTTTTAACTCCATCAGTCCCCTGAACGCTGCTCTGATGTGAAGAGAGTGTCAGATAGGGTGATGTGTCTAAAGGTAGAAGTAGAAGGTCTGATGCTAAACATAGTAAGTGGTTATGCTCCACAGGTTGGATGTGATGGGGAGGAGAAAGATAAATTTTGGAAAGATTTGGATGAAGTGATAGAGAGTATTCCCAGGGAGGAAAGAGTGGTGATTGGAGCAGACCTGAATGGACATGTTGGTGAAGGAAACAGAGGGGATGAGGAAGTGATGGGTAGGTTTGGTGTCAAGGAAAGAAACCAGGAAGGACAGATGGTGGTGGATTTTGCCAAGAGAATGGAAATGGCTATAGTCAATACCTATTTCCAAAAGAGGGAGGAACATAGAGTGACCTATAAGAGTGGAGGAAGGAGTACGCAGATCGACTACATTCTGTGTAGAAGAGGAAACCTGAAGGAGATTGGAGACTGTAAGGTTGTGGCAGGGGAGAGTGTGGCCAGACAGCATCGGATGGTTGTGTGTAGAATGACTGTTGTTGCGAAGAAGAGAAAAAGAGTAAAATCAGAGAAGAAGACCAAATGGTGGAAGCTAAAGAAGGAAGAATGTTGTGAGAAATTCAGAGACGAGCTGTTAAAGGCTCTGGGTGGTAAGAAAGAGCTTCCAAGTGACTGGGCTACTACAGCAACAGTAATTAGAGAGACAGGTAGGAAGGTACTTGGTGTGTCATCTGGACAGAGAATGGATGATAAGGAAACCTGGTGGTGGAATAGTGAAGTGCAGGACGCCATTCAAAGAAAGAGATTAGCCAAGAAGAAATATGACAGTGAGAGGACTGAAGAGAGGAGACAGGAATATAAGGAGATGGGACATAGAGCAAAGAGGGAAGTAGCTAAGGCAAAGCAGAGGGCGTACAATGAGTTATATGGGAGACTGGACACTAAAGAGGGCGAGAAGGACTTGTACCGATTGGCAAGACAGAGGGATCAGGCTGGAAAGGATGTGCAGCAGGTTAGGCTTATTAAAGATGGGAATGGGAATGTTCTAACAAGTGAGGAGTGTGTGATGGGAAGATGGAAGGATTACTTTGAGGAGCTAATGAATGAAGAGAATGAAAGAGAAAGAAGAGTGGAGGTAATAGAAACGGTGGACCAGGAAGTGGGAAAGATTAGTGAGGGTGAAGTCCGGAAAGCTCTGAAAAGAATGAAGAAGGGGAAGGCAGTAGGACCTGATGACATACCAGTGGAGGTTTGGAAATGTCTCGGAGAGATGGCAGTGAGGTTTTTGACTCAAATATTTAATGGAATATTTGAGGGTGAGAAAATGCCTGAGGAATGGAGAAGAAGTGTGCTGGTTCCCATTTTTAAGAATAAGGGTGATGTACAGAGTTGTAGCAACTACAGGGGAATTAAGTTGATGAGCCACACAATGAAGATCTGGGAGAGAGTTGTGGAAGCAAGACTTAGACAAGATGTAACTATCTGTGAGCAGCAGTATGGTTTCATGCCAAGAAAGAGCACCACAGATGCCATCTTTGCTTTGAGGATGTTGATAGAGAAGTACAGAGAGGGTCAGAAAGAACTCCATTGTGTGTTTGTGGATTTAGAAAAAGCATATGACAGGGTACCAAGAGAAGAGGTGTGGTATTGCATGAGGAAATCTGGAGTGGCAGAAAAGTATGTTAGACTGGTACAGGACATGTATGAGGACAGCAGGACAGTGGTGAGATGTGCTGTGGGTGTGACAGATACCTTCAAGGTGGAGGTGGGATTGCATCAAGGATCGGCTCTGAGCCCCTTCTTGTTTGCTCTGGTGATGGACCGACTAACAGATGAGGTCAGGCAGGAATCCCCATGGACTATGATGTTTGCAGATGACATTGTGATCTGTGGTGAGAACAGGGAACAAGTGGAAGAGAACTTGGAGAGGTGGAGGTATGCTCTTGAAAGAAGAGGAATGAAAGTCAGTCGTAGTAAGACAGAGTACATGTGTGTGAATGAGAGGGAGGCCAGTGGAACAGTGAGGCTACAAGGAGCAGAGGTCACAAAGGTGCAGGACTTCAAGTACTTGGGGTCCACTGTCCAGGAAAATGGGGAATGTGGTAAAGAGGTGAAAAAGAGAGTCCAGGCAGGATGGAGTGGATGGAGAAAAGTTTCAGGAGTGATTTGTGACAAAAAGGTGTCAGCAAAGGTCAAAGGAAAAGTTTACAAGACAGTGGTGAGACCAGCTATGTTGTATGGTCTGGAGACAGTGGCATTGACAAAAAGACAGGAGAAAGAACTGGAAGTGGCAGAAATGAAGATGCTGAGGTTCTCCTTAGGAGTGACAAGGATGGATAAGATCAGGAATGAGATCATCAGAGGTACAGCACATGTTAAACAACTGGGAGATAAAGTTAGGGAGGCCAGACTGAGATGGTTTGGACATGTCCAGAGGAGGGACAGTGGGTATATTGGTAGAAGGATGTTAGAAATGCAGCTGCCAGGAAAAAGACAAAGAGGGAGACCAAAGAGGAGATATATGGATGCAGTTAGAGAGGACATGGAGGTAGTTGGAGTGAGGACAGAGGATGCAGAGGACAGAGTGAGGTGGAGGAGGATGACTCGCTGTGGCGACCCCTGAAAAGGGAAAAGCCGAAAGAAGAAGAAGAAGTCCCCTGAACGCTGCTCTATTCCACCCAAACGCCAGTCCAGTTGTTGTCAGAGGCCCACTCATCAGGTCTAGTTGTGGCTTCACGTTAGCCAATCCCTATGCAGGAGAATATACACCATCTGTTAGGTCAGAAGGAAATATTTCTGGTTTTGTTACTGGTATTGTTGTAATTTTAATCCCTATTTTACTCAATTTTTATTCCTCACTCAACACGTTTTTATTGGATACCTTTTCTTTTTTAAAGCACAAGGAATTGATCTATAACTGTATGTTATCAGAATCAGAATAAGCTTTATTATCAATGTACCGAGATACAGTGAGAATATGTTGCACAGTCGTCCGAAAGATAAGCAGCATGCACGTAGCTGCTATGATGGCACGGCCTTATTGTTTCAGAATACTTTTTTAGATAGAAAAGGGGGAAATCCATGAGGAGAGGATGGTGGCATTACAAAAAAGATCTCTTCACACCTTGTCCTATCAGGACACGATTTAAGACATCAAAAAACTCTGCCAGCAAGCACATTTATAGAACATGTTACATATGCATTTGATGACAAAGCGGTGAAGCACTTCCAGATAGCACCATAGTCCTGATAAGATGATGGTTAGCTGGCACAGTTCTGATAAGCCTCTACAGAAGTTATTGGGTGTGAGGTTGCGATAGACAAAGCTTTTCCTTAGTTTACACATTTTCCAGGAGAAATTGATATCTCGGCCTGTTTTTGAGGCCATCCGGGGGAGTCAGATTCAGATAAGCCACAATTGTTGATTTTTTTTTCAGGCAGACTGCTTTTCCTTGTCAGCCTTGAGTCCTACTGGTACTTTTGTTGCAGAGTGAGCTGATGCAGGCCATGAGCTACTGCAGCTAGCTGTTGATAGCTGTGGACCTCAGGGCTCATCTCAGACCACAGGTCCGCCTCCAGCCCATGCTGCCCCCTGGCTCGAACCTCCTTCAGAAGTGGTAACTCACGCTATCAATAAATCAAGGAAACATTAATTAAGGTTTACCAATTGTATTAAATCAAGGCAGGAGAATGTTACAGTTTACAGCTCTGGCCTCCGATACAATTCGATGCGAGGTCAGAAACCGGAAGGGCTGAAAGTGGCATGGCATTACAGATGTTTAGGGCCTGGACTCCTCCTTTGAAGAAAGGGAGCAGAGCCTTTCATGTGGATAAGGGCCAGGCTAAGTGTGGTCTCATTGGACCTCATGTTGTTCTGACATGTCAGGAAAAATGATACAGTGCAGAAAAAGCCTTTCTACTTGATGCAGGTGGCCAATAAAGAAAAAAACCAAAACTCTATTCCTTGATGGATATTGAATCCCTGGTAAACTCTTTTTAGAGTTACTGGCCCCATTTAAACCAATCAGAACTGGGTCATAATTTCATTACAATCCCATCTCTGAGTAGATCAAAAACCCAGTGTCAGTCTAGATAAAAATACTGACACTTTCAAAATCCAAAATGGCCAGATTAGGGTACAGTACATTTTACTGGTTCGTGCTTACGAACCCCTCCAAGGTCATTTCTAACATTCTGGCAAGTCCCAAAGTTGCAGGTGGCCTGAGTTGTTATAATCTTTGTGCAGGTGGAGGGGAGGTAGGTAGGATTCCCCCAGGTGCTTACATAGCTGCCCAATGCTCCACCTGGGTGTATCTCAGGTATGATGGGTTAAATGTAGAGAACTAACTTCCCCATTGCATGGGAACATACAATGGTGACAATCTCAGATCCCCCCCCCCCCCTTCATCAAACTTTAATGTACACAATAATGTGCATTTAGGCACATCCTCTATATAGAAACAAGACATGCATATTTTATATGACTAATTAATTAAAAAAATCTTAAAGGGGACCACATATAGGTCTTTAAAAATTTTATGTTATGTCTGTGTGCTATCTTGACAATATTAATTCATTTTAATACACAAAATAATTCTTAGATAATTAATTATACCCTTTTTAATTCTGCCATTTTTAACTTTCGTTTTGAACGACCGGTTTCTGATACTGAGTTCTGAAGTCCACGCCCTTCAAAGATCTGTTTACGCCCTCTGCAACAGCCAGTATCTGTAATGTGTTGTTGTTTTAAAATTAGCTCTTTTTTTATTACTCATTTGACTTACTGTTAGTGCTAGCTTAAGATAACTTACCGAAACCCGTCTGAGCGCGCCGCAATTTGCTGCTCCTTTTAGCATGAGACCACCCGAATCCGATGCTAATGTTAGCTTGTTCCTCTTCCGGTGTTCGCCAGCTCCGCTCGTTGCACGCGGCGATTTTGGGAGTTATCGCTGTTCCAGTCAAGACAACACAAAGTTCACCAAGTGTCTCCCGTAAATTAATCCGTAAGGAGAAGGTCCTCGCTGCTGCGAGGCTGCTGCGAGGCTGTACAGTTGAAGCTCCGCTCCATCCGCCAGAAGAGGGTCCCGTTGCCGCCGGTCCCTACGCCGGCGGTCTGCTCGTTTTATTTCTGCCGGCTGCGCGTTGGGAGCGATCGCAAATACACTAAAAATTGAACTAAAACATAAAAATAACAATTATACTTTATTTATAAAGCCATTTAAAAAACCACAGCTGCAACAAAGTGCTGTACACATGAAATTAAGAACATATAAACAAAAGATGAGATGAAATCATGAAAAACAACAGTCATGTGTTTAATACAGAAGTGGGTTGAGCCTAACCAGGGGTTAGGTGAGGGGCTGGACTCAGGTTGGGGTGGGTTGTGGCTGCGGTTTGTGATGTCACAAACCGCAGGAAGTGCAAAACGAACTGTATTTTATCAAAGACAAATAAATCTACTTGGAGTAAATAAACCACTGGGTGCACTTTTTTGGCCTTAGGACTGTTTTTTTATGAAGTAAATACCCAAAGTTGGGTAAAAAAACATTAAAAAGTGAATTTTGAATATATGGTCCCCTTTAAATTTGAAAAATGACTTATCAATGCAATTACAGTATGGTTAAGGACAACAAGAAAGTGGTACATTTCAGTATTTCATCTAAATGTTGATAATGTTGGGAGTGTTTTGGAATCAGAGTAGATTGTGAGACAGAACCTATAGTGAGTGTCTGATGAATACACATATTTTGAGGGCTAACATATCTTTGCAGTGCACAACTTCAGTGTTGCTAAACTTTGTGTAAATGCAACCAGGGAACAAGCTCTTCCAAACCCCTTTTTATCTGAAGTAATATTTTATTTTTATTTTTTATGTTCCTTTCTGTATTCCCCTGCAATCCATTCTCCTTTGTGTCTCCTTTAAAAACATGTATTTTCTTTTGATTCTTTTGTTTTCCCCTTCACGCCACAGACCAGTCTGGATCAGAAAGAGCAGGTCGGCCTGCAGTGTATGGCATCAGGAGTGAATCAGCTCTCATCTGAGGTATTTGAGTAGAATTTTGTGTCAGTGTCATGGTCCTTTTATCAATAATCTCTTGATTGAAAATGGCTAACAATTTCTTGTCAATTTTTTTTCCCTTTAGGTCTTTTTATTCTTTATCTTTTGATTGTCTGACTGTGTTTGCTTCTTTTAAGCATCTCAAAACTCTGTTTCATTATGTCCAAATTAATTAATTCTTGCTTTGACTTTAACTCTTTTTTTTATGTTGTAGGTATCATAGCGCTGGCAATCTTTGGGGTGATGTTTGCACTGACCATTCTGGCTCGATTCCTAAGGAAGGGGACATTT
>JBBPBX010057923.1:0-22266 GCA_038048925.1 Garcialebias charrua
TATATATATACTGTACAGTATATACACATACACACACATATATATATGTATGTATATATGTATACTGTATATACTGTATATATATATGTGTTTATATTTGTATTTATATATACTCTACATTAGCCTGGTTGTAACCAGACCCTTGTCCTTCACTTCGCTTTGGACTAGGTGTGCAGTGAAGAAATGAGAATTGAGCGGAGCTGTGCAGGAAGGCGAGGGCCAGGCTAACTCTACATATATATATTGTGTGTATATATATATACATATATATATTGTGTGTGTATATATATATATATATATATATATGTTTATATATATATAGTTATATACAGTATAGTTATATATATATACAGTATATATTTATATAGCTATATCTGAATATATGTATTATTACAGTATCTGAATATGTATACATAATGTGTGTGTGAATAAATTGCATCTTTGGTTGTATCTTGCTAAACATGTCATACATTAAAGTATTGTATTCCACCAAAATTATTTAAATATGCTAAACTATACGTTCCTATACATGCAGTTTTAATAGCTGTATGCCTAAAATTTAAATATGTGACAATGGGATTACTATTCAGCGTGTTATGATTGATTAAATGCGCTGATACTTTATTGTGCCAGCCAAATATATAAGGCTGAGTGGAGCGGACGACATCTTCAAGATGGCCGCCTGAAATCTCGTCGGCTCCAATAGGCGAGAGCAGTCCATGGGGTATCTAGTGTTCTATATATGATATCTATGGTAGAGACTGCTGCCTTGATCTTCTCTCGTAAATGAGCGACAGGACATGGTTTGAGCAACAGGAAGTGATGTATTACATTTCAGAATAAAATACTTTATTTATTTATTTATTTCTTGTATTGCGTTTGTAGGCGTAGTCATAAATGATAGTTTGACAGCATTTTTGTACAAATAAATCCGTATAGAGCTAGGATTAGTCCGCCCGTGGTGATTTTATTTTGTAAATACGGAAGTTGTGCTCGTTCCTTTTCCTGTTGGTGCGACGTAATCTTCAAAAGTTGACTCCGGCACAGCTCCGGTGTCCGGCAGAAATAGAAAAATTTCTAATTTTGACGGACTACCGTCCGCTCTCCGCAGCTCGCTACCGCTGTGCGGAGCCAGTGTAAATTCTGTCATTGATTATAATGGGTGCGTATTTGCTGCGGAGGTCGGACCGGAGCGGGGCGGAGCCGGAACGCATGTAGTGTATTTTTGGCGTTACATGGAAACAAGACATAAATTCTGTAAGAATAAAAATAGCTAAATCGATTGCAGTACTGTACAAAGTCAGAGAGATCTATTGAATGATAAAGCTCTGTACTTGTTGTATAACACAGCGAACGAGTTGCTGCGGACGTGAGCAGATCGGCGAGCGAGTTGCTGTGGAACAGTGATTTTCTGTATCCAGATCAGAAGAAGCAGGCGTGATGAGTCCTAGTAAAAAAAATAAATCGGAGCAGCAGAAACAGGAGTCGGCGAGTAAAAAATCGGTGGATAAAAATTTGGAGTTAATGGAGGAATTGAAAAATGCAGTAAACGTTCTCACTGCGGAAGTTGCAAGTTTGAGAGCTGATCAAAAAAACTTTAATCAACTGGTTGAGGAGATGAAACTAATGAAAGCTCAGGAGGTCATCAGAGAAGAACGATTAGCTCAATTGGAACAAAAGTGTGAGGACATGGAACAATACATAAGAGGCGAAAACATGGTCATTTCTGGACTCGAACTTAAACGCTGGTCATCGGCTGATGTAACCAAAGGCGTTAACACGAGTGAAGGAGGACGACCAGAACAACTGCAGTCTCTGGAGAATCAGGTAGTCACTTTCTTAAGTGACAAAGGCATTGACATTAAACGTGATGACATTTCCACCTGTTACACACTGCCCAATAGAGCTAACAAACTTAAACCGTCAGTAGTCGTGAGATTCATTGGAAGGAATCAAAGAAACAGGGTAATGATGCAGTCAAAGAAACTCACAGAAACTAGGGTCTTCATGAATGAACACCTAACTAAAAAAAACGCAAACATTGCACATGCAGCAAGGTTGTTGAAAAAGGAGGAAAAAATAAAAAAAACTTGGACAAGAAACGGAAACATCTGGATCAAAGTAGATGAAAATTCTCATCCTAAAATAATAAAAGAACTGAAAGACTTAGAAACATTCAAATGAGCTCAAAAATGACAAATCACCAATCACTATCACATGTTCATACACAAAATTAACAGAAATGAACAAACAAACAAATAGATTAAAACATGACAGCAACAAACGAAGACTCAGAATTCAAAATATATAATGTTGAAGATATGGTTGATGCAAACTTTTATCCTGCTATAAAAGACTGTGAATACTATAATGAAGAAAAGTTTAATAACATCAATATAACAAATGGAGATCTCTCTATTATTCACATCAATAGTAGAAGTATAAATGCAAATATAGCCAAAATAACAGATTATTTAAAACAGTTAAACAGAACTTTTACATTAATAGCACTGTCAGAGACATGGCTTAATGATGAAAACAAAAATAATGTTCACATCGAAGGATATGAATTATATCATTTAAACAGAAACAATAAAAAAGGTGGTGGAGTAGCTCTATTTGTCAAAAATGAAATAAAGTGTAGAATAATTAAAGAAATGTCAATAATTGTTGACAATCTTATGGAAATAATAACAATAGAAATATTAAACGAAAATGCTAAAAACATATCCATAAGTTGTGTATATCGATCACCAGGATCAAATATAGAAATATTCACCGATAAAATCATACAACTACTGGAAAAGAGTTTAAATAAAAAAGTTTTCTTGTGCGGAGACTTTAATATTGACCTGGGAAATAAAACAGATTCAAATAACATCAGCACATTTCTAAATTCAATGTATAGTTTAAATCTTTATCCGTTAATATCAAAACCAACAAGAATTACAACTCATAGTGCTACGATAATTGACAACATTTTCACAAATATAACAAATGGGGATATGACAGGTGGTATCTTAACAACTGATTTAAGTGATCATTTACCAGTTTTCACTATCTACAGAAATGATCAAAACATTACAAAAGAAGTTACAATTAAGAAAAAAATAATAAACACATCAAAAAAAGCTATGGATCAATTAAAAGATGATTTACAGAAGCAAAACTGGAAGGACGTGTATATTGATGATGTTAACAGATCATATGATGAATTTATGAACATTTTAGAAGCTCTGTATGAAAAGAATTGTGTGCAAAGAAATCGTAGAAAAAGAAATATTGTTGACCAACCTTGGATGACTAAAGGGTTGAGAAATGCTTGTAAAAAAAATAACTTGTATTTATGTTTCTTAAAAACGAGAACACAACAAGCTGAAGAAAAATATAAAAAATATAAAAATAAATTGGTAATGATTATAAGAAGATGCAAGAAAGAATACTATAGTGATTTATTAAACAAGAGCAATGGTGACACTAAAACAACATGGCGAGTAATAAATGATGTTCTAAAAAGTCATAAAGCAAAAACGAACATTGCAAAATATTTTGTGAAAGATGACAAAGAAATACATGATGAGAATGATATCGTAAATGAATTTAATCAATATTTTGTAAATATTGGATCAAGCCTTGCAGCTAAAATACCAAAAGTAGATAATAAGGTGTGTCATTCAATTAAAAGTTGCACCAACAGTATTTTTCTTAGTGGAACTAACAAAGAGGAAATTATGAAAATGGTAAAAAATCTCTCAGACAAGAGATCAAAAGACTGGGTGGACATGGATATGATGTTCGTAAAGGAAATAATAAGTTATGTTATTGAACCGTTTACATATATATGCAATTTATCTTTTTCAACAGGAATATTTCCAGATAACATGAAAGTAGCAAAGGTAATTCCTCTTTTTAAAAATGGTGATAAATGTGTATTCAATAATTATAGGCCAATATCCTTATTACCACAGTTCTCAAAGATTCTAGAAAAACTATTTGTGTCCAGATTGGATCAATTTATTGATAAACAAAACATTTTAAGTAGCAGTCAATATGGGTTTAGAGAAAAAAACTCTACGTCAATGGCTCTCATGGATTTAATGGAACAAATAACTAATGCTGTCGATCATAAACAGTACTGTGTTAGTGTTTTTGTTGATCTAAAAAAAGCATTTGATACCATTGACCACACCATTCTCCTTGAAAAACTAAATAAATATGGTATTAGAGGACCAGCATTACAGTGGGTATCTAGCTATTTGAAGGACAGGAAACAGTTTGTGCAAATAAATGATGTTAGATCTGACCTCCGTGATATCACTTGTGGAGTTCCTCAGGGTTCTGTGCTTGGACCAAAGTTGTTTATTTTATATGTGAATGACTTGGTAAATGTGTCAGCACTACTTAAATGTGTTCTTTTTGCCGATGACACCACTTTTTTCAGTTCGGGTAATGACATAAAACAGATTTTGGATATGATGAAAACAGAATTTATAAAAATACAAACTTGGTTTAAATTAAACAAATTATCTTTGAATTTAGATAAAACTAACTACATGATTTTCAGTAACAAAAAGGGAATTGTTGATGACGATCCATTTGAAATTGAAGATGTTGTGATCTGTAAAGTGAGTGAAGTGAAGTTTCTGGGTGTTATCATTGATGACAAACTGACATGGAAACATCATGTAAATTCTATTAAAAAAAAACTAGCTAGAGCAATTGCAGTACTGTATAAAGTCAGGGATTTTTTAATTGATAAAGCTTTACATATGTTGTATAACACAATCATTGCTCCACATTTAATCTATTGTATTGAGGTTTGGGGAAAAGCATGCAAAACTATTACAAAGCCTGTTTTTATTTTACAAAAGAGAGCTGTAAGAGTAATCACCAGAAAACATTTCACTCACCCTTCAAACACCTTGTTTATTCAACTAAACTTATTGAAATTCCAGGAATTGGTAGAATATAGTATTTTATCAATTATGTATAGGGCTCATAATAACACATTACCTTTAAATATCCAAAGAAATTTTATAAAAAGACAAAGTTATTACAATCTCAAAGGGACAGAGATATTCATCAAACCACAATTCAGAACCAGCTTAAAAGGACGGTCTACCTCAATTCAGGGAATTCGATTGTGGAATGCTCTGGAGAGTGATGTTAAAAATGAAAAATCAATGTATACATTTAAGAAAAAGGTCAAAAAGGACTTGCTCAAAAACTATATATGATGTAATCTTGCGTGTTTGTGTATTACAATTATGTTGTACTTATGATGTACGGTACGTTTGTGTATTACAGTTAGAAAAATTAAGTAGAGTTATTCATTTTATGAAGCAGTTTGTGTATTACAGTTAGAAAAATTAAGTAGAATTATTCATTTTTGTGATGAATTTGTGTATTACAATTAGGAAAATTAAGTAGAATTATTCATTTTGTGAACATCTTGATGTTGTGCCATCTTTTAGTTTGTGTATTTCAATTAGAAAAATTAAGTAGAATTAAGTAGAATTATTCATTTTATGATCTAGTTTGTGTATTACAGTTAGGAAAATTAATTAAAAAAAATAGGAAAATTAAATAAAATTATAAAAAAAAAAAAAAATAAAAAAATTAGAATTAGAAAATTAATTAGAATTATGGGTGATGTAGTTTGTGTATTACAGTTAGAAATATTAAGTAGAATTATTCATTTTGTGATCTAGTTTATGTTTTACAGTCAGGAAAATTAAGTAGAATTATTCATTTTGTGATGTAGTTTGTGTATTACAGTTAGGAAAATAGGTAGAACTATTCATTCTGTGATGTTGCTTGAAAGTTATCATTGGTTGAACAAACTGTGAAATAGGGGCAGATATAATAAGATTTCATCTTCTTTCTGCTCCCTTCATTTTATCCTACTTGTAATCTTGTATCTGATGAAACTGTCTTGTATTGTTCTTTTAAAATGAATGAATAAACATCAAATCAAATCAAATCAAAAACACAATCATTGTCCACACTTAATCTATTGTATTGATGTTTGGGGGAATGCGTGTAAAACAATCACAAAGCCTATTTTTGTATTACAGAAAAGAGCTGTAAGAATTATCACTAGAAAACATTACTGTCATCCATCAAGTACATTATTTTATCAACTGAAGTTATTGAAGTTCCATGATTTGGTAGACTATAATATTTTATCAGTTATGTATAGGGCTCAAAATAATGCATTACCTTTAAATATCCAAATGCATTTTGTTAAAAGACAAAGTTGTTATAATCTTAAGGGGACAGAGATGTTTGTAAAACCACAATTCAGAACTAGTTTGAAGGGACGTTCTACCTCAATCCAGGGAATTAGATTATGGAATGGCTTGGAGAATGTAGTTAAAAATGCCAAGTCAATGTTTACATTTAAGAAAATGATCAAAACGAATGTGTTAAAAAAAATGAAATAGCGTAATGTGTATTGTATTAGTTAGAAAATTAGAAAGAGTTAGTCATTTTGTACTGTTGGTTGAAGATTATTATTGTTTAATCTGATTGTTGGAAAAAAGGGGCAGATATAATAAGATTTATTCTTCTTTCTGCTACCTTTCATTTTTTTATATTTTGTACATTATCATTTATGGGATTGTCTTGTATTGTTTCTTTTGTAAAAAAAATGAACAAATTTAATAAACATAAACATAAACATAAACATAAACTGTCCTCACTAAAACAACACAAGTTACAACATTTTGTCTTTCTGTCTCTGTAATGTCCATTTCAGTCCCTCACACACTCTGTCTCTAATGACTGTCCTCACTAAAACAACACAAGTTACAACATATTGTCTTTCTGTCTCTGTAATGTCCATTTCAGTCCCTCACACACTCTGTCTCTAATGACTGTCCTCACTAAAACAACACAAGTTACAACATTTTGTCTTTCTGTCTCTGTGATGTCCATTTCAGTCCCTCACACAATCTGTCTCTAATGACTGTCCTCACTAAAACACCACAAGTTACAACATTTTGTCTTTATGTCTCTCTAATGTCCATTTCGGTCCCTCACACACTCTGTCTCTAATGACTGTCCTCACTAAAACAACATGTTACAACATTTTGTCTTTCTGTCTCTCTAATGTCCATTTCAGTCCCTCACACACTCTGTCTCTAATGACTGTTCTCACTAAAACAACACAAGTTACAACATTTTGTCTTTCTGTCTCTCTAATGTCCATTTCAGTCCCTCACACAATCTGTCTCTAATGACTGTCCTCACTAAAACAACATGTTACAACATTTTGTCTTTCTGTTTCTGTAATGTCCATTTCAGTCCCTCACACACTCTGTCTCTAATGACTGTCCTCACTAAAACAACATGTTACAACATTTTGTCTTTCTGTCTCTCTAATGTCCATTTCAGTCCCTCACACACTCTGTCTCTAATGACTGTTCTCACTAAAACACCACAAGTTACAACATTTTGTCTTTCCGTCTCTGTAATGTCCATTTCAGTCCCTCACACACTCTGTCTCTAATGACTGTCCTCACTAAAACAACACAAGTTACAACATATTGTCTTTCTGTTTCTGTAATGTCCATTTCAGTCCCTCACACACTCTGTCTCTAATGACTGTCCTCACTAAAACAACACAAGTTACAACAGTTTGTCTTTCTGTCTCTCTAATGTCCATTTCAGTCCCTCACACACTCTGTCTCTAATGACTGTCCTCACTAAAACAACACAAGTTACAACATGTTGTCTTTCTGTTTCTGTAATGTCCATTTCAGTCCCTCACACACTCTGTCTCTAATGACTGTTCTCACTAAAACACCACAAGTTACAACATTTTGTCTTTCCGTCTCTGTAATGTCCATTTCAGTCCCTCACACACTCTGTCTCTAATGACTGTCCTCACTAAAACAACACAAGTTACAACATATTGTCTTTCTGTTTCTGTAATGTCCATTTCAGTCCCTCACACACTCTGTCTCTAATGACTGTCCTCACTAAAACAACACAAGTTACAACAGTTTGTCTTTCTGTCTCTCTAATGTCCATTTCAGTCCCTCACACACTCTGTCTCTAATGACTGTCCTCACTAAAACAACACAAGTTACAACATGTTGTCTTTCTGTTTCTGTAATGTCCATTTCAGTCCCTCACACACTCTGTCTCTAATGACTGCCCTCACTAAAACAACACAAGTTATAACATTTTGTCTTTCTGTCTCTCTAATGTCCATTTCAGTCCCTCACACACTCTGTCTCTAATGACTGTCCTCACTAAAACAACACAAGTTACAACATTTTGTCTTTCTGTCTCTGTAATGTCCATTTCAGTCCCTCACACACTCTGTCTCTAATGACTGTCCTCACTAAAACAACACAAGTTACAACATATTGTCTTTCTGTCTCTGTAATGTCCATTTCAGTCCCTCACACACTCTGTCTCTAATGACTGTCCTCACTAAAACAACACAAGTTACAACATTTTGTCTTTCTGTCTCTGTAATGTCCATTTCAGTCCCTCACACACTCTGTCTCTAATGACTGTCCTCACTAAAACAACACAAGTTACAACATTTTGTCTTTCTGTCTCTGTAATGTCCATTTCAGTCCCTCACACACTCTGTCTCTAATGACTGTCCTCACTAAAACAACACAAGTTACAACATTTTGTCTTTCTGTCTCTCTAATGTCCATTTCAGTCCCTCACACACTCTGTCTCTAATGACTGTCCTCACTAAAACAACACAAGTTACAACATTTTGTCTTTCTGTCTCTGTAATGTCCATTTCAGTCCCTCACACACTCTGTCTCTAATGACTGTCCTCACTAAAACAACACAAGTTACAACATTTTGTCTTTCTGTCTCTCTAATGTCCATTTCAGTCCCTCACACACTCTGTCTCTAATGACTGTCCTCACTAAAACAACACAAGTTACAACAAGTTTGTCTTTCTGTCTCTCTAATGTCCATTTCAGTCCCTCACACACTCTGTCTCTAATGACTGTCCTCACTAAAACAACACAAGTTACAACATTTTGTCTTTCTGTCTCTCTAATGTCCATTTCAGTCCCTCACACACTCTGTCTCTAATGACTGTCCTCACTAAAACAACACAAGTTACAACATTTTGTCTTTCTGTCTCTCTAATGTCCATTTCAGTCCCTCACACACTCTGTCTCTAATGACTGTCCTCACTAAAACAACACAAGTTACAACATTTTGTCTTTCTGTCTCTCTAATGTCCATTTCAGTCCCTCACACACTCTAGCCGTTTTTGCATTGGCCAGCCCTCCCCAGCTCTCCCCGGCTCCACCCTGCTTCTAACCCAGGTTCGGCGTGTTCGCATTTTCCTTTTCCGCCCGGGATCCGCCCTTGTTTTGGAACCATCTCCACCGTGGTTCTGATCGGGCCGGCCCCACGGACCCAGTTTGACGTCATGCACTGCTCACATTTGATTCGTTGTTTGCAGCAGGGGCAGGACTTATTCAAACAACAACCTCAGTGCGCGAGCTGATTTCATTAATATTTAACTACAGAAACCCCTAAAATAATTGTTAGCTGAATTAGTGTTTCTGAGTTAAATTTTTGTTAATGACCGATTACAATTCAGCTTATGTTAGGACGTAAATAACACGAAGCGCGCACCCATAGCCTACAGAGCATTTCCGCCTTTCTATAAAGTTCTATAAAATATAACTAATATTCTCTAACTCTTGCGCGTAGCCAGGGTTTTAAAATATAACTGATAATCTCTAAATCCTGCGCGCGCCAGACTTTTGCAGGCGGCAAATCCTTCATAGGAAAGGTTGACTCCAAAAAAATTAATAAGCCGCCGTGGCGTAAAGGGATAAGCACTTGGCTTTAAGCTCACCTTTTATCTTGACCCGTAGGCTACGAGTTCGAATCTAGCTGGGTCAAGTTATTTTATGTTTTTCTTTTATTGGAGAAAATAAAAAGAAGTAGTTACTAAAAATAAGTTTTTGAACGACCATTTCGTGAAACTCTCAAGCTCAGAAAAACTTGTGCTATAACGTCAGCTATGAAATATATTTTTTCTCAGCAAAGAAATAATTGTTTTTACCGTGTTTTCTTGGAAAGTCCTTTGCTTCTGTGGGCGGCGCCATTTTGAAGAGGGCAAATGAGGCGCTGACGCGTCGCGTAGGCTGCTGAGAAACATCCATAAGTTCACCCTCCATGTTAAAAACTCTTGGTCTGACTCTTCGAAAACAAGCAATAAGGCTGCAGAGTAGGGATGTCCCGATCCGATCACGTGATCGGAAACCGGGTCCCGATCACGTGATTTCAGACTCGACTCGACTCGGGCGTTACACACCGATCAGGGATCGGATATATATGTGTATATTTATTCTAAACACAAACGGGAATATTATATTAACTGTATGTTGAGTTACAGAGTCAAATTGTCTCGGAACAAAACATGCACAATAGTTTTGCAGCAGTGCCTGCCGTAAAGCAGTGCCTGCCGTAAAGCGGTGACTGTCGTAAAAAAGAAGCGGAACGCGGCATTAACTTGAAGTGGAGGCAGCGATGTCTGTCGTGTGGAGATATTTTAAAGTGGATGACAAATGGAAAGTTCGTATTTCAAGAGGAGGTAAGGAAAAGGCTGCATTTAACACAACAAACCTGATTAGGCACATCAGAAACAAACACCCGACACAATACACAGAGTTTAACCAGACAACGCAGCCGAAGACGAGCCAGCTCACGCTGCAAGAGACTTTATATTTATATTTATCTCATAAAGAAAAACATACACTTCCTTCTGTGAAGCCACAGGAGGAGAGTTAAGGAGTGCTGTTCAGAAAAGCATGTTACTAGCCTTATTTTATAAAACTGACACTTTAAAGTTTATTTGTTTACATGCCTGCTCAGGTTCTGGTTGTGGTGAGGTTCTGGTCAGATTCTGGTTGTGGTGAGGTTCTGGTCAGGTTCTGGTTGTGGTGAGGTTCTGGTCAGGTTCTGGTTGTGGTGAGGTTCTGGCCAGGTTCTGGCCAGGTTGTGGTCATGTTGTGGTCAGGTTGTGGTCAGGTTGTGGTCATACTGTTGCACTAAACTTCAATGTGAAGAATTTTATTTTAAATCTTATTACTTGATTGTTCATTCTACCTCACAGAAGTACTCTGTTAAATGTTAAGTTAAATAAAATGGACATCTGGATCCGTTTCTTTTTTTCCCCTTCATTTTAAAAATGTATTTTAGAAGTATCGGATCGGGACTCGGTATGGGCCAATTCCTAAAATTAAAGGACTCGGACTCGGACTCTGGGCCAGAAAAACCTGATCGGGACATCCCTACTGCAGAGTAACACACTGGCTGCTAACTGCTATAGAGAGAGCGCTCTCTCTAGCCAAGAGACTGAGGGGGACGCTTTTTTGTCACGGACCACATCCGGCGCTGACAGGATATGGTCTGTTAGCAGTCGTCCGGTTGATTTACGAGCTCGTAAATAAGTTTTTTCGTTTTTACTGATAGATAATTAGTTATTAGCGGTACTGCATTTTAAATAGAAATAGCGCAAATCCGCTTATGAATTATAAAGGTTAGTCAATCCGCTGGAACGCTGACAAATTGTTATGCGCTCCCTAGCGGTCTGGCACCCACCTTTGCATGTGACAAACCTTAAAGTGCTCATACTTGTGTTTGTGAGAATATAGATAAACCACACCTATTATAACAAATATATAAAAATAAAATAAAATAAAAAAACATAGGAAAAAATTGTTATGTTAGATGTCATATCACATTTACAATTATGTTGCTTACTTTTTTAAATAAAAAGTTCAACTATTCTTATACCAGTGTGTTTTTGCTTATAATAAAAAAAGGAATCTGCCAGTACACCAACTGAAATTTATTTTAAAAAATTGTAAATAATTTGGTTGTCTAAGTGTCTGATTTTAGAAATAATATCGGAATTATATCTCAAGATGGTTAAACAATTATATGAAAGAGGCTTTGCTTACCAGGTAGTTCAGCAGTAGTTGCAGACACAGATGAGACTGCGGCCACAGAAGATGGGGATGCTAGACTTAGCTCTGCAGAGGATGGAGATGGACCTAAGATGAAAATAACAAAAAATGTAGTTATGTTAGATGTCACATCATACGTATAATTATGTTGTTCACTTTTTATGAAAAAGTATAAAAATACTTTCATACTTTGCTTTTTTGCTTGTAGTAATAAAACAAATCTGCCAGTAAAACTGACATTTTTTTCCAGACATGTTTAAACAGTATTTGTTCCTCCAAAAAGTCCTCTATTTTCTGCTTACGTTGTAAATTAATTTTTTATGAGTTAGTTTAGGAGTTATAAAAAGGATGTTATGCAGTTAACTTACCAGGTAGATCAGACGTGATTGTAGTGGGCACAGAGGATGGGGATGCTACACTTAGCTTTGAAGAGGACGAAGATGGACCTAAGATGAAATACATACATATGCACACACATTCCTTGCATACTTTCATTACAGACTCTGGAGTGTAATTGCTATAACTAAAAAACAATTGTATGCTACATGGTGAGTCTTTCTCTTACCTGATGCACAGCCCACAGCCCCACTGAGCAAGGTGACGTCTATACGACGTCTTTTTCAGGACATTTCTGGACGTCGAAATCAGGTCTCTGGAAGGTCGAAAACGTTACGCCAGATGACGTCTTTTCCCCGACGTCTTTTAGACGTCTATATTCCTGACGTCTAAAAGGCGTCTACATTAGACGTCTATATTCCTGACGTCTAAAAGGCGTCTACATTAGACGTCTATCTGACGTCAATAACTTACTGTATTTAGCTTATTCTAATTAGGCTATTATATTTAACTTATTTTAGTCACTTTACATGCTGCTTGTTCATGCTATGCATATAAAAAGTATAATGAATCTACTTTAAAATTGCGTTGAGGCAAACAAATCTAGGGAAATACTTTGACCATCCGCAGCTTTAAAATCCTACAAACAGTTGGATTAAGTTTTACAAATCACTCCATAAATTTTACCTTTATCCTGTTTATTTGACACAATTTAAAGGAACAGCATAACACATAAAATTGAGAATTCCACCTTTGGTAACTTAAAAAAAAAAGCTTTACATTACGGAACTTATCAACTGGTGGCAACACAAAATACACAAACAAATCTATAAAAGTACACAGCTCACTTGGGTCTGTACTTCACATAATTTTTTTTTTAAATGCCTTCATTCTTTGGCCGTACTTAACATAAACAATAATAATTTTTTAACATGCCTTCATTTTTGGTCTGTACTTAACAATTTTTTTTTAACATGCCTTCATTTTTCTTTTTGATATAGCAGGCAGGAACAAGATAAATAAAAAAGCTGTATACAATTACAGTCCCCTCACCACAAAAATAATCTGTACAAAGTGTGCTGGTCATAATATTTTAAATAAGTTGTTTTATTTCAGGAATTCCATTCAAAAAGTGAAACATTCATTACACACAGACTGATATATTTCAAATGTTTATTTATTTTAATGTTGATTAAAACTGACAACCAATGACAACCCTAAATTCAGTATCTCAGAAAATTAGACTACTACTTGAGCTCAATAAAAATAAAGTATTTTTATAAATGTTGGCCAACTGAGATGTATGAACATGAAATGTACAATATGTACATCTTTCAATAGTTGGGGCTAAGGACCATGCTACCATGTTAATACTTTTCAGTTGGCCAACATCTATAAAAATCATTTTTTAATTGATCTCAAGTAATGTAATTTACTTATAATGAATTTGGAGTTTTCATTAGTTGTCAGTTATAATCATCAGCATTAAGATTATTTTTAAATATATCAGTCTGTGTGAATGAATATACAGTAATACTGTATAGAAGTTTTAGTTTTTGAATGGAATTACTGAAATAAATAACTTTTTCACAATATTCTAATTTTATGCCCAGCTCCTCAGTTCTGTGTGAGCCCGTGTCCTCCACTTCTATGTGGCACGTTTTAAATGTCCTGTGTGACCCTATGTCCTCCACCTCTTTGTGGTGCATTAAATGTCCAGTGTCCATTTCTTTGTGGTGCATTAAATGTCCAGTGTCCACTTCTTCGTGGTGCATTAAATGTCCAGTGTGAAAGCCCCACCTCCACTTCTTTGTGGCACATTTTTTCATTCAACCTTTATTTATACAGGCTAACCTCGTTGAGCCACAGGGACTCATTTACAAGAGAGACCTGTCTCACTCACACCCAAGGTCATAGAGTCACCATCAGTCTAACATGCATGTTTTTGGACTGTTGGAGGAAACTGGAGCACCCGGAGAAAACCCATGCATGCACGGAGAGAACATGCAAACTCTACCCAGAAAGGCCCCCGGACCGGGATTTGAACCGGGGACCTGCTCGCTGAGAGGCAGCAGCTCTACCAGTTGTGTTAATTGTCCAGTGTGAGCCCATGTCCTCCTTTGCATGTTTTAAATGCTCTGCAGCATGAGTCCTTATAAAATCCTCTGTTGCTGCAGAATCTCCATTCATGATTCCATCTGCATTTGCAAAAAAACAAACAAAAACAAAAAGTAATTAGCAATATGCAAAGGCAATCTGGAAAATGCACAGTGTCTTGCTGGGATCTCCCTGATTAATAAATAAATAAATAAAAACATCCATCCCAGCAAATGTCAGAGTCAGAGAGTCTTTATTGTCATTTGCACCGCATGTGGTACATGTGATGAAAACGAGATTATGTACACGGGGTCCCAGTTACATCTAACAACAAATGCAAGAGAAAAACAGTAATAACATCTAGAATTAACTACGAAAAACATCAACTAGTAATACACTAAGCCTAATATAGTGGGAATAAACAGCAGCACGAACATGAGTTTGTATGAGCAGATGGTCACAGATGAACACAGATGAACACAGCAACAAGAAAACAGATCAGCATCAGCATGATGTGATATTTTGCAGTGTTTATTTTTTATTTTATTTATTCATGAGTCTAACAGCCTCAGGGTAGAAGCTGTTCCTCAGTCTAGTGGTTCTACACTTGATGCTCCTCAACCTCCGTCCTGAGGGGAGTGGGGCAAAGAGTGAGTGTGCTGGATGAGTGAGGTCTTTCATGATGCAGGTGGCTCTTTTCCTGCATCTGGAGATCTGTGCTCTGCATCCCAGCGAGCAGCAGCAGCAGCGAGAGAGTTTTCAGCGCGGCTGGACTCACAATCGATCAGAGGAGGACATCTCTCAAACCTGCTACAGTGGATGCGATATTGTTCTTACATGACAACATGTAAGCCATGTAAGTAGAAAAACTTCTTGACCGATTTTTAAATATATTTATAATTTTGTATTTAAGCAACTAAATCCAGATTTATTTGGCAGGTTCACAGCTGAAGAGGCTGCGCAGCTGACGGCCGCTCCGGCCGGCGCAAACAAAGCCATCTTGATATATGCGCGTTTTATTTTGTTCATGTTTGTGCAGTTCTTATAAATATATTTGTGATACTTTTTATTGTTCTTTATCACTGTTACTGTTATAATTCAAGCCAGGTTGTGCAATATAGGCTGTTTTCGACCATTATTTTTTTTAGCGCTTAATAAAGCTTAATAAATAAACGTAGTGTTTTTTTTTTTTTTTTTTTTTTTTAATCGGGTAGGGTCGGGTCGGGCGGTGATTTCTAGGAAATGAGCGGGCTCCCTCGGGCTTGGGTAATTAAACTAAGGGCTCGGGTAGGGTAGGGCCGTGGATTTCCGGCCCTATGACAGCTCTAATCTGGAGGTGTAAATGTCTGTGATGGTGGGGAGACTGACTCCAACAGACTTCTGTGCAGCCTTCACCACTCTCTGTAGAGCTTTCCTCTCTTCAACTGTGCAGCCTCCATACCACACGTTGATGCTGGAGCACAGGACGCTCTCCACTGCACACCTGTAGAAGTAGAGTCTCTGATGACCTTTCTTGATCAGGCTGGTGGTGTTGTTGCTCCAGCTGAGGTTATCATTCATGTGTACACCCAAGTATTTGTAGCTGGAGACCACTTCCACTGCAGACCCACCTATTTTCAGTGGGGCATGGGTGTGTTTGTTCCTTCTGAAGTCCACAATCATCTCCTTTGTCTTCTTCACATTCATGTGAAGATTATTCTCTTTGCACCAGCTCTCCAGATGTTCCACCTCCTGTCTGTAGCTGGACTCATCATTGTTTGTGATGCATCCCACCACCGCTGTATCATCTGCAAACTTAACAATATGACAGCCTGGAAGTGTGGCTGTACAATCATATGTTGATAGGTGGCTTTGAATTTTTGTTTTTGCCAATCACTTATAACACTAGTTAACACACTAACACACATTATTATTTATTAACCTTTATTTAAGCAGGCAAATCCCATAGAGATCACAGATCTCTTTTTCAAGGGAGGCCTGGACCTGAAGGCCGAACATGCATGTTTTGGATCTGTTGGAGGAAACCGGAGTACTCTGATAAAACCCACGCAAGCACGAGAAGAACATGCAAACTCCACACAGAAACACTCCAGGTCCAACCAGGGATTGAACCCAGGACCTTCTTGATGTGAGACAACAGTGCTAACCACTGAGACATCGTGCTGCCAAATTTGAGCACATCAGTTAAAAAATTGCTGCAAAACGCACTCGAGTTGCCAAACATTTTCATATCTATGGGGTGCCATTAGCAAAGTTACAAAAATCAACAGCAATATTTTAGTTTAGAGAAAACAAAATTTTCCAGTCATATTTCAACCATGTTATTAATACACGTCGTTCTAAATTAAATATTTAATTTGATAGCTAAATACTTAGTTTACAAAACTAAATACTGAACTTGCAAGTAAAATATTTAGTTCAGATGGTTAGTGGGTGGGTGAGCGTGTGTTGATACATACCTATCAAGAAATTTGTAGACAAAGTCCTTGGTGTGCTTCCTCCAATTCTGGAAATCTGCAGAACCTGTTGAAATAAATCCATGATACAGTTCACTGACACTTCAAAGTGTTTGGTTGTACAGTACTGTACTGCGTTATGCTCGGCTTTCCTCCAGACTTGTAAAACCTACCAGGGTAGCAAATTTAGAGTCACGAGGTGCTCCTCTCTCACAAAATCCTCCATGGTCTCCATCCTCTTTGGCACAGCTGGAGGTGGGATGTACACGGTGTAGGCGATCGCCGAGGTCAAAGAAGTTGAATACGCTGAAACACTGGGGGGGAAAAATAAAACAAAAACACACATTTCTTGATTACAATGTTATCTCTCCAACAGCAAGGTGGCTGGTTGATCATTTTTTTCCAAGTGTCTCACTGCTAACTGTTCAATACTTACCATCCTCAGGCAATGGGAATGCCCATCTTCCAATTTCTGATCTGGAAGTGGCATCGGTTTTCCATGAAAAAAATAATAAAATAATAATAAAAAATTATTTTGCAAGGCCTGATAAAATAAACAACGGTTTAAAGTGTAATGTATACCGGTACTCACTGGGCGTTGACAGGTCCTTGGGTTGAGGCGCTGCACTTGCTGAGGACAAAAACAAAAGATTATTCAGCGATGCAAAATAATTAAGATGAAGCAAAAAGGTGCATTAGCTGTGACATGTCCTAGGACCAACGCTCCACAAATTATATATATACCCGGTATATATATAAAAAGTAGGCCACACAAAAGTCTCTGCTCAGAGGCCTGCATGCACGCGCACAGACTGGGGAGATTTTTTTTATTTTTTATTCGTCCATTCAGTAACTGATTACATGTATTGATGAAAAACATTTCCTTTTCACCTTCCAGCCTTGTTGATGATCATTTCAGTTCCTACATGGTCGAATTTGCCCCAGAGGTCCTTGTCATGTAGGACAACTTTGATGTCTTCCACCCCCTGTACAACAAACAGTTTGTGATTTGATTCACAGTCTTTACTTTATATTCTGAAGGGGAAGTTGGATGTGGTGAAAAGTCAAATAAATGATTATTTACACACTTGAGCTGCTACCTGCTGGCTGGACGCCTTCAGAGGACTGTCCTTGGTGGACTATTTTGGGGGGTCCGCTCACTCCGAGTCCGAGCGCTCTGCAAGGTTGAACTGGTCCCCTCCGTTTGCCATGTCCTAAAAGACACGCACACAGGTTCCACACATGTTTGGAGTTTAACTGGTGCAATATAATTAGTGGGTTTCATCACAATGAGACATTTTGACACCAAACATTAAAGATTTGGGACAGTGGTCGTTTGTCCTCATCAAACTAACTCATAAACATGATTCATTTTGATAAGACCGCGCGCGCCACGTTCGGTCACATAACCTGATCAAGCTTAATCTGAAATGAGATTACACGAGATTATAAATAAACTAACTTCAGAAAAAGAGGATCATGAGGATCCTGAACAGTTGACAACAATGATGTGTTTGTCATGTGAATGCTCCATCAGGGATCGTGTCTTGAAAGTGCACGCTTTGTTTCTCGGGGGAGGATGGGGTCACAAAACATACCTAGGACACCAAATTCCAAGTCCAGATTAACACCACACACCTGACAGAAAGAAAAAAAAAACAGTTGTTTATAAACACAACTGGAGCGACATGTTCACAGAGATATTAGTCAGAATGTAGTTTAGACTTATCTCATTTTGCCTAGTCAAAGTAAAATTAGAGATAGGAGACATTTTAAAGCTTTTTTATTTCACATTTACTCATTCATTTGCAACTGAAAAGCTTTGGTCTGAATTCAGGTCATCTGGACAGTTTTTTTCTATTTTTTAATGCTGAAACGTTTCACCTTCCAGCCGGCTAATTCATCAGTCTAAACAAGCAGGTTGAATGAATGAATAATGGGGACGCATGCAGGCCTCGATAGTCTCAAAGCAAAACAAAGAAACAAAAACAAAACAAAAAAAACTCGTAGCATACGGCTTACTTGCATAGAATAACTTATTTTCTAAACTGTACTGTTCGATTTTCTTTACATCGTCTGCCGCAGACGTAGATACAAGTTAGCTTACGTTAGCTCGTTAGCTCCAAAGTTAGCTCCATCGTTAGCTATGTACGTGAAACCACAGAATTCAAGAGAGTAAAGCTACAAAACAGAACCAATTACCTTCAACTTCTGAATGGATTGCAGCAAGTTTAGGACAGGAGTTCCGTGACAAATGAACTGAACACAGTTGAGCTCGATAGATCACAGCAGCACAGACAGAAAATAAACAACAACGGTTGAGATTCAAGCCAGCGCGGTTCAACAAGAGAGGCGTTGACTGGTTGGAACAGATCACGTGCTACCTCCACCAATCCAATCATAACGCTCGAGTTCTGAAGTTCTTCTTCTTGTTTTTTAATGGAAGAAAGCAAAAAACACAAGTACTGCCACCTACTGAAATGAATGTGTGACCTCGACGTCGTGGAATAAATGAGGTTTCTTGTAAATGAGTCGAGTCTAACCTGCCTAAATAAAGGTTGAATGAATGAATAACAACAACAACAACAACAACAACAACAACAACAACAACAATTATATTCTTCAAATAAATAATATACAGTATATATAATTTGTAAAAAAGAAAAAAAGAATTGAGGAAATGCATTAAAATGTTATTAAAAAACAACATTCTTAATAAATCAATTGTCTAACTGCAAATTTATAGTCCTAAAAGTTTAACTCTGTGAACCAGGTCCAGATAACGTCCAAAACTGACGTTCATACGACGTACAAATGCGGTCATGGTTAGACGTCAAAAATAGACCTTGTTTGCACGTCGGGGCGACGTCTAGAATTGGACTCTCAAATGACGGACAAGTCTAATTTGTAAAAAAAATAAAAAAGAATTGAGGAAATGCATTAAAATGATATTAAAAAACAACATTCTTAATAAATCAATTGTCTAACTGCACTTTTATAGTCCTAAAAGTTTAACTCTGTGAACATGGTCCAGATCATCTCCAAAACTGACGTTCATATGACGTACAAATGCGGTCATATTTAGACGTCAAAAAAAGACCTTGTTTGCACGTCGGGGCGACGTCTAGAATTGGTCTTCGACCAACGGGCTCTATATAGACGTCACCTCGACGTCCCCTGGACGTCTACTGTTTAGTGGGGCTGAGTCTGGTAATGTGGACTGGCACTGAGGTGATTTTGTGCTGCCAAAATATTTTAATAGTGCTCCTGCAGAATTTCACACAACATAAGTTTGTGTAAAAATTGTTTATTTTAGTCAAATAAATTATCATGCTCAACAGTCCACAACATATTGCCAACTCAAGCCTAGCTAGTAAGCCATTAATATATCTGTCATGGTCAGTGACAATATCGATATAGCCTGATGTAAAACATCTGGCTAGCAAATGTTATGTATTGTGAAGTTTTAATTATTGCTATCAAGTGTTAGCAAAAACGCTGTTTTGAGCCAACAAAAAAATGGAAAAAATTATATAGGGTCAACGACTAGAATCAACTCACATAAAATTAAAACTCAGTTATTAACAAGTACAAACACGGTAGTCCAGACTGTTCAAGGTTGCTAGCCAGCTATTTATCCATTAGCAGCTGGTAGCTCCAAAAATATTTTTTGATAAAAGAGACCAGTGGCGGCTGGTGATTTTTTTTTATGGGGGGGCGCCATAATTTTTTTTAAGCATGTGTAGAAGTATGCATAATTATGTTTGTATACTGTAAAGTAAGTTTGTTCATGTTTTTATTTGTATATATCAGGTGTATCCATTTGTATAAAACTATCATTAATAAAACATGGTTCATCTTCACCTTGTTTGAGGCATCAGTGTGAAAAGAGAATGGGAGTGTTCTGCTTCCACTTTTCAATTTTTGGACAACTTCTATCATATTCTGTTATAATTATTTTAGTAATACAAGTTCATAATGTAAATAGAATTGTGAGGGTCCCGACAAATAAGGGCAAAGGTGTTCAAAAATCCACCAAATAATTCAATTTAATAGTTCCAAAAATAAACTAACAAAGAATAAAATTTCAATTAAAAATAAATCAAAAGATAATAACAAATTTGGGCCCAACTTAAACAGGTCAATTGAAGTTTAACAAGGAGGAATGATTCCAGATTAGATTTTAAATAACTGATTTATGGGGAAGAAAAACGATCTATTTTACTGTGATCCACCTGATGAGCTCCACCTATACTTAAGGCTGCAGTCAAGTCCTACTCTTCACTGGAGCATTGATGCCTACTCATGGTATTTATGCTTCTAGCCAGTTTGTGAGTACAGTACTTTGAGAGACACTTACCTTGTTTTTTGTTGTGTTTCCAGTCCTCGTTTCCATCTTGGTCCTGGGTTCAGTTCTCTGCTCATCGTGTCTTGCCCTCCAACCACTTGCCTGCCTCATTTCGCCCTCTGGGATTCATCTCAAGGAACTAAGGATTTCTCTGTGACGTTTATCCTACTACTTCACCTGTGAGGAAAATAACAAACAAAACAAGATCAATCATCTTGAAAGAGCCTTCTGGTCAAGCCTTTTTGACAGTTTGTTTCATCTTCCAGGAAATCCAGAAGATCCCTGTACATATGTACTGTATATAGACTTGCACTGTAAATAATAAACACTGTTACTTTTGCACCTCTTCGTGTCGTTCTGGGTCTCATTACCAACTGGGTAAACCTTTGAAATCATAACACTATGACCACTTTATTGTTCTTTTTACATATTTTGTGCTAATTTCAGCTTACTTTTTTGTTGCTAGTTTTATATCTTTCAAAATATGAAACTTTCCCTTAAACATTATTCTGTAGGAGGCGGTGAAGAGACGACACAAGAGACGGGACGTAAGTCTTCACTTTTAATCAACTCCTACTAAACTGGCGGGAAAACCACCCAACACCGTCTTATATACCAACACAACATCCGGTCCTCTGGACCTTTCACAATAAAAGCATCCTGTAACACATTCGGTCCAATGGGTGTGAGTAGAGCCCCCTAGTGGTCCACCACACACGCCCCCCCAGAACACCCAGTAAGGTCCATCACTAGTCCCGCATTTTAGGTTTGATTAAACGACCAGAACGGCTGAACCTGGGCCCTGCAGAACCAGTCTGATGAAGCGGAGGGCTCCGAGGAGGGCCTGCAGAAGATTCGGGCTCCAATGGACGTTGAGAGTCTCTGGCAGGGGGACAGCAGTCCGTTAACAATGTGGATGGAGGTCTGCCCCTGCGAGGAGCCTGGGCCGTAACAACCTGATCATCTGACATAACATGAGCTGGTTTAAGCCTATCGATACAGACAGTCTCAGTACGACCCCCTAAATCTAAAAGGAAATGTTTTGGACCTG